>QRFJ01002298.1:0-108881 GCA_006176705.1 Cocos nucifera
CTCAGATCTGAAATCTTTTTTCTTCCTCTATTCTTTGGGAGAAGTGTCAATACCAAAGAAGAAAAGCATCTGGCGTCAACTATTGAAGAAGGATCAGCACAGTACTAGCATACTGTGCCGATTTTCTGCGTAGAACTTCTGATCGAAGTTCATGGGCTTATGTTAATATCTCTTAGAGGCTAGATGTATGTATGGCTTGAAGCATCATCCTCAAGCTTAGATCAGTAAATTAGAACATCTAACTTATACAGGTAATATAGATCTGATATATTTTTACATACCTGCATTAGATATAGTATAGATACATGCTGATATGATCAACATATTTTTTTCTTTATATTTTTAATTTTTAATTTAATCTTATACCATAATCATATAATAAAATTTTAGATCTAGAAATTCTCTATTTTTTATATATAAATTTTAATTTATTTTAGTTTTCTACTATCCGATCTTGAAAAAATTTTGAGATCTAGTCCTAAAATTCTAGATCTGATTTCTTCAATTGGTATCAGAGCATAGATTGATTATTATATGATTATATATACATATTTAGATTATTTCTTAGATTAGATCTAATTTATAATCTAATTATTAAATCTAAAATTAAAAATCTTGATCACACGAACTGATTATAAGTTTGTCTTGCTGTAAGATTTATCCCTTACAGTGGAGAGATTATCCTAGTTCATGTAGATTTATTTTTTATTATAAATTTATTAGATATGATCTAATTTTATTTATAATTTATTAGATTTAAAAAAGTTTTAGATCTAAAAATAAAAGTTTTTAGATTGCACGGACTGATTATAAGATTATCCTGCTGTAAGATTTATCCCTTACAGTGGAGAGGTTGTTCTAGTATGTGCTGATCTAAAATATTGATCATAAAATTTTAGATTAGATCTAAAAAATTTATGATCTGATTAAAAATATTTTAATCTAATTTTAATTATCATAAATATGTTAGATTTGATCTAAGATAATTTATGATTGATTAAAATTAAAAATATTTTAATTACATGAACTTGTTTAGATTAAATCTAAAGTAGTTTTATGCTTATCTTACTTGCATATTGATTATGACATCAAATATGCAACTTGGTTGGTAGAACTATATTATAAAAATATTATATAAATATAAAAATTATTTTTAAAAAGTCAAACCCCAACCCTCAGTCTAAAATATAATTAAAAATTAAAAAGTTATTTGATTAGGATCTAGGATTATGAATTAAAGATTCTAAGACATAAATCATAACACATTGGGTTAAATGGATTAGTGGAGATTAGGTCCATTAATTGGGTTAGACCTAGGGTTAGATTAAAGAGTGGATTTAATTAGAGAATTAACTAAATCTAATCAATTATTATTTTAGATTAGGTCAAGAATTCTCTAGATCAATTACAATAAATATAGTTGGTCAAGTCCATATCTTTAACGAGATCCAAGATGGACCTGATTCTTGGCTACGTGGTTTAGTACGAACTGTTAGGTTGATCTAATCGAGACTAATTAAATCAGTTGATGTCTAAGATAAATTGGATCGGTGGTCTTTAATTGACTGCCTACTTATTTGGCCATTTCTGATGGTATCTAAGACAAACTTTGGCAGACCCCCCCACTGATTGAACTTACCCGACCTTTTGGTAAAATTATATTTTGATCGGATTACTTGACTATTCGAACTGACCCATGTCAGTTAGGTAAATCAGTGCGACTGATTTAGGTGCTCCTTGATCAGTCTATTAATGATCTTCTTTAAGCAACTTGATGAAGTCGGTGAGAGGATCATGACAAGTTAGTTCATCTGATCTTCTCTCTTTTTTAAATTAAAATTTTTTAAAATTATTAGATTCTTAAAATAAAATAGTTATGATTATAACTAGATCATAGTCTTTCATTAAGTGGATGATAATAGGTCTATTAGTTGGATAATCATTGGCGGCCCATAGGCCTAATGCTTATCCACTAATAGAATTATCATTCATAATATGATTTCTTGATCGCGTCTCTTTAAATGGTGATTAGGTTGATCATAGTTGGGCTTAATCATTCATTAGTTAGATGGATCAAATATGATCATTTTAATGGTTGGACCTAATTAGGACTTTTAGTGGATGTCCTAGCCTACTGAAAAGATACCTAAGGCAAAAATAAATTACTAAAAATTATTTAAAGAAATAATTAGATATGAACCTATCTTTAGATATATATGGGTTGACCAACCATAGTTGGACTTATGTGCAGTCCATGTGGATTTTAGTATCCACTAAAAAATTAAGATAATTCCTCAAATTGGAGGTAGAGACTACTAATTAGAATAAAATAGTAAAAAAATCTTTTGATTAAAGTCTAAATCTTTAAGTTTAATGTATCAATTACTAATTAGACTTTTGATTCTTCTTTATGCAGTTAAATCCAAACCACGGTTGTTCTATTCACTGTTAGATAGTGATAAACTTATGGGATCCAACTTTGATAATAAGTATCGAAAGTTGAATATTGTTCAGCAGCATGAAGTGATTCGTGCTGGGGTCTCTGCCCAGTTTAAACATAAGGTCCAAGAATAATCTAGATCAGGCAGAATGCTTCTATTGTAAGAAGCAAGGGCATTGGAAGAGAAACTATCCTCAATATCTTGATTCTCATGATCCTAATAGGCTGAAAAAGAGAGATGAGCAAGTAGTTACTAATCAAAGACATTATATGATAACACCTTATAATTTTTCTTTTTGTGATACTTTTACTTGGGTATTAGATACTGAAAGTTCAGTCCATATTTGTAATTTATTGTAAGAACTTCAAATTAGTAGAAGATTTGAAAATAATAAGTGATTCTTGAATGTTGGAGATGGAAGATCTATTCCAGTTCTAGCTATGAAAATAGTTCAACTTATTCTCAATACTAATATCATTTCTTTAAATGAATGTCATTATTGTCCTTTTTTTCTGATGAATATAATCTCTGTTAGCCTTTTGGGCAAAGATGAATATCATTTATCTATAAAAGAAGATTATTATGATATCATTATGAATGATATTACAATAATGTAAGGATAATAAAAAAATATTATTTATATTTTATCATAATTTATGAGTGTAATGTACACTTTTAGAAAATATCCTACATTAGATAATATCTCTGATATCTACCTGTGGTACTATAGACTAGATCATATTAATAAGAACAGGATAAACAGGTTGATCCAAGAGAAAATCTTCGAAGTGATTGTAAATCACTTTCAACCTATGAGCCATGTTTTCTTGAAAAAATGATCAAGTCATCTTTTACTAGAAAAGACGAAAGAGCCACTGAGTTCTTAGATCTAGTACATACTGATGTACGTGGACCTATGAGTATAAGTGCTAGAGATGGATATTTTTATTTCATCATTTTTATAGATGATCTATCCAGGTATGGATATATCTATCTGATGAAACATAAGTTGGATTTATTTGAAATATTAAAAAGATTTCAAAGTGAAGTAGAAAAATAAACTGAAAAGAGTATTAAAACTCTTCGATCGGATCGAGGAGGTGAATATCTATCCAGTGAGTTCTTGAAATATCTAGGAGAGAATTAGATTCTCTCATAGTGGACTCCTCTAGAAACACCACAGCATAATGGTGTATTGAAAAAAAAAAATCGAAGCTTGTTAGACATGGTTCGATCTATGATGGGGTTTACTAGTCAGCCTGTTTTATGTTGAGGTTATGCTCTTGAGACTGCATGTTATATATTGAATAATGTACCGAATAAATCTATCGCAAAGACTCCATATAAGATATGGATTGGACGTAGGCCAACACTCTCTTATCTACGGATTTGGAGTTGTTCGATTTATGTCAAACATTTGCATATAGATAAGCTTGGACCTTGGTCAGATAAGTATGTATTTATAAGATTACTATTTCTACCATGCTAATGAACAAAAGATGTTCGTCAGTCTTAAAGCAATCTTTTTAGAAAAGGAGTTTTTTAGTGAAGGAACTATTATCTCTAAGATTGAACTTGATGAAGTTCAATAGGTAGAAAGATCGACATCTGTAGCTAAACTGGAGTCGAATTTGATTAGATCAAATCTGGAGCCTGATAGGGACACGATGCTGTCGTTAAGACACCATGTTTATCAATTTAAATCCGACTCTTTACTTTTTAAACTAACTAAAAATTATGAAGAAAGTGGTGAGTCGGGTCGAATCCACAGAGAGGCAATGATTTATTTCTAAAATCTTTGATTCTTTTTTTTTTTTAAGAAAAGAAAGCAAAGATTAAAGTCGAAAAATAGATCTATAAATAAAAATAGAATTTAAATTATGTAAAAATAAATTTGATACTAAGATCTACTATTTAGATCTTAGCAACTACTTATAGTAAAATTAAAAAGCAATAAAGAACAAATAATTTAAAGAGCTAGAATTAAAAAGAATAATGAAACTTTCTTTATTAAATTTAAAACTAAGATGCAGAATTTAAATACAAGAAATTAAAGAAAATTTAGAATTTTAATATAAGAAATTAAAAAAAAAAGACTAGATGAAGATCGCAGATCGGCGTAGGCATGAAGATGGCGTAGAAGACCGGCTCTTCTTCTTAGCAGCACCGCAGCTTTGAAGCAACCTTTCATCCGGAGCTTGACATCCACCCTATACCTTAGCTTCCCTTCCAACCCTCTTCCCTTCTTAGAGGCTTAGGATCCTTTTTATAGAGCTAGAAGAGGTAGATATTTATTTCTAAAAGCAATATGGGACTAATTTCCTTTGTAATCGTAAAAATCTGAATAAAATTTGAATAAAAACAACTATGTTATGACTCTAGTAAATTTGGTAAAATCTGGCTATTCGATAGGAATCGAACGGTTCAAAAATCGTCAAAATCGGATGCCTATCAGCCCAGATCAGCTCGAATTAAATTCTGGCCATCCGATCGCGCTTGATCGAGGAAATCTGGCCGCAAATCGCGCTTCGGGAGTCCTGATCACCGCCGGGAGCGTTCTGGACCGTCGGATCGAAGCTGGAATCAGGCGCTACCATTTGATGGTGATCCGAGTGAAATTGGCAACCGAAAAAAATGCTGACCGTCCGATCTTAACCGCAATCAACCGCAGCCGTCCGATCGCGCAATTACTGTTCCCATGGACCGCGTAGACCGGCCGCACCACACACCGCAACCAATCAACGCTTCTGTCGTCGAGTGAAATGACCAGATTGCCCTGTGAGCCGCGATAAATTTCTATAGACCCTTTAAGGGTCTAGGTCCACCACGTGGCAGGCTCTGATTCGCCGGACTTTGCTGAGCTGGCGGTCCACGCTTGGATCGTAGATCGGCTGATGGCTTCAACGACTGAGTCGGCTTTGATGGCTCGGCTTGGCTTGGTGGCTCGGCTTACGGAGCCGATTGAGCCATTTTCTTTTATTTAATTTTTATTTATTTTATAATTTTGAAAAATTCATATCTTTTCCATTTTAACTCTGTTTTACTTAAAATTTATTTCGTTGTGATCAAAAAAATGAGCTCTTTCTTTTAATAATAAAATTTTATTATTTTTTTTCAATTTTTATTTATTTATTTTATTATTTTTTTAATTAATTTTTTAATTAATAAAAATATAATTTTTTTAAAAATTATATATAAATTGATTGATAATTCTTAAAAATTAATATAAATTAATTAATAAATTAATACTTTTATTGGTGAATTTACGATGCTTATCACACCTCCCAACTTAAGCTTTGCTCGTCCTTGAGTAAAAAAAGAATTTAGTTTAGATCAATTACCATATTTTTGTTGAGATCCTCCTTCACAAAAATAAATCTAGGATTTAAGATCAAAAGTTTAGACAGTATCACTAACTAAGTATTGAGTTTCAGAAGTAAATTTTACGGTAGATTAATCAGAAACTTTCTTAGAGTTCATCTAAAGATTTTCAGCACTTTGTGTCGTGAATACTAACTTAGCATTTGGGTGTTGATTCAAAGGGCAAATGAATCTTCTTTTTATCACCTATTTTGGTTAGTTTTATATACTCCCAAGTTAAGTGCATGAATTAAGGTAGCTTTCACACTGCCTTTTTTTTTTTTTTTTTTTTTTTTTTTTTTAAATTGTGCTGAGCATCCTGGCCTTTCCTTCACCATTTGATGTGAACTTCTACACTTGACTTAAGGTGCAAAGTTCTAGTTTAGGGCAATCCACATATACTCTGTTTTTTTGCACTTTTTTTTTTTTTTTTTTTTTTTAAGCAGGTAGCTCTTTCCTTAAATTCAAGTTTCTTTAATTGAAGTATATATAAACCATCAATTTTTAGTGATAATTGAATCCTCAATTTAGCCTTATAATCAAACACCTGCTGTGCTTCATTAGTGTGCATGTGCAATTAGAAGTGCTGTTAGCCTTTAAATGACCTAAGTAGGCTGCTAATGGTTCTGACCAAGTAATCTGCTTCTTAACTCGCTACCATTATTAGTTAATACTTTCTAACTTTATTACTTTTTCCTAGTTTATTTTGCTTAAGATTCTCTTTCCTGAAATATGGTTTATCCAAATTTTTTTTTTTAATAGTTTTATTATATATTATTTTTTTATTTATATATTTTTATTTTATTTTAAATTTTTTTTTAAATTTTTTAATATTTTATTTATTTTATTATTATTAATTTTTATTTTTATTATATATTATATTATATTTATATTTTTTTTATTTTTTTATATTTTTATTATTATTTTTTTATTTTTTATTTTTTTATTATTTTTTTTTTTAGAATAATTTTTTTTTTTTTTGAATTTTACCCCCCAACTGGATTGACATTGTCCTCAATGGAGAGGGAAGACAAATAAAAGGGTGAAAATTATGTTTGTTTATTTAGCATGGGTTTTGAAGCTTATGATCCTTCTCTCAGCTTTTTGGTCCTTCTCCAACTTAGCCTAAAAAGAGACTAAAAAGAATAAATTAGATTCAAGAAGTATTGGGTTGCCTCCCAATAAGCGCTAAGTTTATTGTCTTCAGCCAGACAAAGATACAGTTTAATTCATTGTGGTTCTATTAATTGTACTTGGATCAATGTTTCGATTGTAATGATATCCCTTCGATATATGGTTTAAGCCTTTGGCCATTTACCTTAAAAAAATTTTTAGTCCTGGGATCATAGAGTTTAATTGCACCATGTGGGAATACGTGATTAACTATATAAGGTCCATCCCATCTGGATTTTAATTTTTCCAAGGAAATAATCGAAGCCTTGAGTTAAATAACCAGACTTGTTGATTTGGCTCAAAGGTTTTTCCTTGAAATATGTTTATCATGGAAGGCTTTCATTTTCTCCTTATAAATTTTTGAATTTTCATAAGCTTCTTGCCTTAATTCTTCTAATTCACTTAATTTGTAACATCCGATTGGAACCAGCTTTGTTTAAATTGAAATTTAATTATTTTATTGCCCAATATGCTTTATGTTCAAGTTCTACCGGAAGGTGACATGCTTTTCCATAGATTAATCTATAGGGAGACATTCCAATGGGGGTTTTATAAGCTGTCCTATAGGCCCATAATGCATCATCCAATCGATCTGACCAATCTTTTCGATCAGGCCTAATAGTCTTTTGTAAGATATTCTTGATTTTCCTATTAGAGACTTCTACCTGACCACTTGTTTGCGGATGGTATGGTGTAGCTATCTTATGTGTCACCCCATATTTTCGTAATAAAGTTCTAAATTGATGATTTGTAAAATGGGTACCCCCGTCACTAATGATAGCACGTGGAAATCCGAACCTGAAAAAGATATTCTTCTGAATAAATTTTAGGACTACTTTATGATCATTGGTTCGAGTTGCTATTGCTTCAATCCATTTAGAAACATAATCGACAGCTACCAAAATGTATTCAAATCCATTGGAAGGTGGAAAAGGTCCCATAAAATCAATTCCCCATACATCAAAAATTTCAACCACTAAAATGGGGTTCAAAGGCATCATGTCTTTCTTTGAAATATTCCCTAAGGCTTGACACTTAAAACACTCCTGACTAAAAGTATGGGCATCCTTAAATAATGTTGGCCAATAAAAACCACTTTGTAACACTTTGGCCGCAGTTTTTTGTCCAGAAAAGTGTCCTCCACAAGCAAGAGTATGACAAAATTGTAAGATACTCCATTGTTCAGATTCAGGAACACATCTACGAATGATTTGATCAGCACAAATTCTAAAAAGCTCAGGATCTTCCCAAAAATAATATTTGATTTGAGCAAAGAATCGATCCTTTTCATTCTTAGACCAGCCATCAGGAATTTGTCCTATGACTAAGTAATTGACAATATTTGCAAACCAAGGAGTCTTTGTATGTGAAACTGTTAACAATTGTTCATCTGGAAAAGATTCTCTGATTGATACAGGTTCATTATCTTTCACTAGGATCCTAGACAGATGGTCTGCTACAATATTTTTAGATCCTTTCTTATCTCAAATTTTAATGTCAAATTCTTGTAACAGTAAAATCCATCTAATTAATCGTGGTTTAGCATCTTTCTTTGAGAGCAGGTATCTCAAGGCTGAATGATCCGAGTAAATTATGATTTTTGATCCTAATAAATATGATCTAAACTTTTCTAGGGCAAACACAATGGCTAGCAACTCTTTTTCAGTGGTGGTATAATTCATTTATGCTTCATTCAGAGTTCTACTAGCATAATAGATCACTACAGGACATTTATTTACCCTTTGGCCTAGGACAGCTCCTATGGCAAAATCTGAGGCATCGCACATAATTTCAAAAGGTAGTGACCAATTAGGAGGTTGTATGATTGGAGCTTTGGTCACAGCTTCTTTTAAAATTTCATAAGCTTTAAGATAATTTTCATCAAAGTTAAAAGAAACATCCTTAGCAAGAAGATTACACAAAGGACGAGAAATTTTAGAGAACTCTTTGATGAAGCGACGATAGAATCCTACATGACCAAGAAAAGATCGAATTTGTTTGACAGAAGTGGGAGGAGAAAGTTTAGAAATTAGTTCAACTTTAGCTTTATCTACCTCAATCCCTTTCTTGGATACTATATGTCCTAAAACGATCCCTTTTTGAACCATGAAGTGGCTCTTTTCCCAGCTTAACACTAGATTAGCCTCAATACATCGTTTTAATATTTTCTTCAAATTATTGAGACAACTCTCAAAAGATTCTCCAAAGACCGAAAAGTCATCCATGAATATTTCTAAGAAATCTCCTATCATGTCTGAAAATATTGACATCATGCACCGTTGAAAAGTTGCAGGTGCATTACATAATCCGAATGGCATTCTACGAAAAGCAAAGGTTCCATAAGGACATGTAAAGGTGGTCTTTTCTTGATCTCCTGGGTAGATTGCTATCTGATTGTATCCCGAGTATCCATCTAAAAAGCAAAAGTATTGTTGGCCTGCTAGTCTTTCTAGGATTTGATCGATAAAGGGTAAGGGAAAGTGATCTTTTCGGATGGTTGTATTGAGTTTTCTATAATCTATGCAGACACGCCACCCAGTGAAAAGTCGTGTTGGTACTAAGTTTCCATGTTCAGTGCGGACAACCGTAAGTCCAAATTTTTTTGGAACAACTTGTGTAGGACTCACCCAGTGGCTGTCAGAGATAGGATAAATAATTCCAGCATCTAACCATTTAATTACTTCTTTCTTGACTACTTCTTGCATGTTAGGATTAAGCCTTCTTTGCATCTCTCGAGTTGGTTTGGCATTATCTTCTGTATAAATATGGTGCATGCATATTGATGGACTAATTCCTTTTAAATCGGCAACGGTCCACCCTATGGCCTCTTTATATGTTTTTAGAATATTTACCAATTGGTTTTCCTGTTCAGTAGTTAAGTTGGAAGCAATTATTACTGGTAGGGTTTTCTTTGATCCTAAAAATACATACTTAAGTGATTCAAGTAAAGGTTTTAGTTCAAGTTGTGGTGGGGCCTGAATTGAAGGACGTAGTGGTTCAATTTTTCGCTCAGGTAAGGGCTCAATTTTCACTGACCAAGGTAATGAATGTGATGGTTGAGGTAAATTAAGCAGGGTATTTACTTCCTGGGTTTGAGTATCTTCAGTGGGTTCATCATCTTGTAGTAAATCTAAGGAGGAATTAGATTCAACTATTTCATCTATCTGATTGATTACAAAGCAGTCTTCCTCCTCTTGGGTGTATTTGGGTATTAAAAACATTAATTCTTACTTTTTGATAAAAGAAATATCCATAGCTCCTTTTACAGTTGATATTGGCATTCGCTTGCTAAGAATGGACGTCCTAAAATTATGGGATTTTTGTTCAGCTCTTGGGATGGTTTCATTGTTAGATATATGTGCCCTAGAAGTCAGAATTGGCTGACACTTATAATACACTTCTAGGGGCAAAATTGTAATTTTGACTATAATTAATGAAATGGGTTATTTTCTATCACACTTGTGTATTTAGTGTCTGTGATACATCCTTTGAGTTAATGGTAATGATAATTCATATTTTCAAGAGTTGAAAATTTAAGACATGAATAATCATTATTAACTCATAAACAGCTCCCGACCATAGGATCATCACAAGGATGGTGATTGATCCGGAAGGTTGGTGTACGATCGCTTCTCTTTAGTAGATGAGTCTTGAGTCTACGGTGTGGAGACACCGAAGTGAAAGTACAGGTACTCGTTAGAGAACGAGGGCACTGAGCGTGACCACCTCGAGTAGTCATTAGGGAAGTCTACCTTCTCGTCAATGACTGACTCGATGCTGCAGTAGTGTGTCTGGTTCTTTGACCTGAGATGCATCGGCAGTTCACCTTGAGGGTGTTATAGTTTGACTACACCATTACTCGGTCTCCTAGCCATATGGAACCCTGAGGTGTATGTTGGCTATAGCATGTTCATTGTAGGAACTGGATTGCATCAAGATGGAATCTATCTACCTCGGTGGTAGAGGAGTAGCCCTATGATGATCATGAGAATCAAGTCCAGAAAGCCCATGGCCATGGTAGAGTGAAATAATAGAAAGAGTTTCTATTTAGATTTTCACATTGGACTCGAATCGAATGATTACATCATATGACAGAGACTAGGGTTTGACGAGTTCACCTTAACCCTAATCTGATCGGGGCTCAAGATAGAAGAACTTAATCACACAGGTAGCTGCACCAAGAGGTTCGCATTCAGCTCTGATGGGTTGCCACCATATACTGCTAGGTGTCACTGGTGGATTTTGGGAGCAATTAGAATGATTTAGATGATCGATCATTCTAGCTGTTCGAATCAGAAGAGTTCTGATCCATCGAAAGGAGTTTCGATGATGTCTATGATAGAGATCATGACATATCCCATTACCATACAGAACTGAACCTAACTGGGTCACACAAACAAGGGTTTGAATCTGGTGATCATCAATTGAACTGATCTAGTTCAATTGATCTGAATGAGATTCAATTAGGTTCAAGGAAATCGTGCTAGCACTCGATTGAACCTAACGTTCTTCTTTTACTATCATAAATAAGTTGTCCTGACTGAGCCAAAGGAGTTTGTGCTCAATCAGAGGCCTTCATATGGTCTGACTGGAGGTTGTCCAAGTCAGAATAGGTTGTCTTATTTGTAAGACATTACCTGCCATTTTTGGTCACCTGCCATTTCTTGTTCTTTGACTTTGGTCAAAAGTCTACCTTTGACTGGTCAAACGTTGACCATTGACCCTTTGACTTTTGACCACATGTCATGCACCTATTGGAGAGCTGGTGGGGGCCTGTCCCCCTGCCAGAACCTGGCAAGGAGAAGGGCGCACGCCAAGGGTGGCGTGAGCCCAAGTTAGGAGGCGCCTAGGAGTCCTTGTTGGACAAGGACTCCATCTCCCTTTTTGGATTCCAATTAGAGTTCTACTAAGAATCCAAGTTTGACTGGTCTTAGGCGCCCTCTAAGGAGGAATCCAGGGGTCTCTATTCCAACCAATCAGATTTAGATCTGATTTCACAAAGGGTTGTGATTGGTTGGAGAAGGAAGAGGAGTTGGATCACAAGCTTAGGTCTATAAATAAGACCCTGCGCCCAACCTCTAGATTCTAATGAGAATGCAATTCAATTGAGAAACCCCATGCCCCAAGGCTGCCTCTCCCCTCCTTCTCCATGCCATAGTCTCTTCTCCCCTTGCTCTCCACGTCCAAAAGGAGTTTTGGACTTAGGTTGGTGCGATTCAGATCAAGGAAAGGCGATCAAAAGCAAGAAGGCTGCGCTGCTGCAAAAGGACGACTGCAGATCTTCAAAAGAGTTTTGAAGATCCTCCAGATCAGATCCAGATCTGATTTTTGGAGGTGTGATAGAGAAGAAGAGGATCTCCAGATCCAACCCTGAGTGGATACCGGTAGAGGCCAGGCGCTTGCGTGGCTAGATCCAGAACCTTCCGCTGCAATCAGGATCATCTACAGGGTAATAGGATTACCCAAATCAGGTAAATTAAATTTGATTTAATTTATCTTATTTTATTTTATTTATTAAAATAATAAGAATCAGATCTAAAACATATCAAGATCTGATTGAGATCAAGAAAAAAATTTTTGAAATATATCTCTTGATCTGATCAGATCTGGACGAACCTGGACCGGGAAATCAGGATTTTCCCTTCAACTGGTATCAGAGCCATGGTTCTAAAATTGTTTAGATCTGATTTTAATTTTATTTTAATTAGAAAATAAAGTGATTTTCAGATGTCACATGAGATGTGATCAGATCTGAAATCAGAAAAAATTAAAATTAAATGATTTGGATCTAAGAACATGAAGATATGCATGACTAGTTCTAGAATAGAATAGTTCTATAGAATAGTTCTTGCATGTCTTTGATTTAATCTGATTAAATCATATTTTAGATCTTCTTATTTACTATTTTTTGATATTATAAGTGTTATAATAACATCTGATAAAATAGCAAATAAAAATTATTTAATTTTAAATATCATATGAGATATGATTGATGCATGTCTAGACTAGTTGTAGAATAGTTCTACATAATTGTCTAGATTAGAATTTATTTTGATTAGATCAATTTAAATCTAATTTTTTAGATTATTATGAGATAATTTAGATCTGAAAACATGCATGATTTGATACATGAGATGTATGCAAAATATGCCATGATTAGATCTAAACTTTGTATATGAGATATATGATATAGATCTGATACTGTTTTGTAGTATTGACATGTTCCTGATTAAGGCGTTCCTCTTGGCCGTCCGGTCATAAGAACGAAGAAGGGTTTAAAGGCCCTCTCTTCCCATTCGATGGGGTGTTCTTATGATGTGTAGGGGTGCTGCGTGTTCGTCCTTAATCAGAAACCCAAAACTTACTTTCTGCAAAACCCTAGATCCTGAAACCCTAGGATTTATTGTGCATATTTTGTTTATGAACCCAACTTAATTAAGAATTAAGTTTATGGAATATTAATTAGGTCTAAAATTGAGAATTTCAGATCTAAGACATATTCATAATACTGGGTTCGGGCTTGGGTAGCTCAATTAGGTCTAAGCGGTTGATCAAACCGAATCAAGAGTTGGTTAGATGGGATCAACAATGCTTAAATTGACCAGCCTAATAGGATTAAGTCTGGGTCAAGATCGAGTCACGATCAAGCAAGACCTAATTAGGCTCAGAGGTTAGAGTCTGGATTGTAGGCTAACCCAATTGGTTCTGACTCAACAATTTGGTGTCTAAGGTAAGTTTGGCACATAGACGACCGACTGGTTTTTAATTGGAAGCTACTCGACCTGAATGCGTTCTTGTGCGAGTTAACGGCATATTCCTTCCACCGGTCTCACTTACCTGGCCATATCTGTTGACACAGTTCTGATCTGAGGTGGTCAATAATCCGAGCTAACCCATGCCACTAGGTTAGTCATAATTGTTATGACTAAGCCAAGTCTAGTTTAATGAGACCTGAATCAATTCTCCCTAAGAAAAGATTAAGTCTGAGGTCTTCCACCATTGTAGATGTGCGGGCCCTTCCCGGGGTTGATTGTTCTCGGCTGGATACAGTGGCTCAGTTGCACCGGGAAGATGCAACCATGTCTATTAGGCATTGGATGCTATGGGCTGGAGGATGAGTTGGGCTCAATATTTCGGATACGGTGAGAGACCCAATTAGGAACCCAGTCTATGCAAATGGTGGGTCTGACTTAACTAAGGAGTGGATCAATATTCCGGATACGGTGAGATTCATGAATTAGAGACCAAGTTTGGGTGCACCATGATTAGAGAATCATTGAACAAGAGTTGTTCACTCATTGGCTAACCCATCACCAATAACTGTTAGGTGAGGTGATGAGTCAGTTGGTGAGACCGCACCACCCACTAGAAATCATTCAATCGTGGAGATTTTCGCATCTCTACAGAGGGAGTGTAGGGATCCGAGAAAATAGTGGGAGCTAATTTGTTTAAAAATAAAATCCCTAAACAAATTGGTCAAGTCAAAATTACAGTATCTAACTAGAATCTTTGACTCTCTACAGGAAAATGTCTGCGTCCAACCCATTGGCACGTATCCTAGACACACATAGACTGACTGGACCCAATTATAAAGATTGGCTCAGGAACTACAAAATTATTTTGGGTTCAGAGAAGTTAACACATGTTTTGGACCAGGACCCTCCCACCTTACCAGCTCGTCCATCCACTGAACAGAGAGCGTCTCTGGAAAAATGGATTGACGAAGACAATAAGGCCAGATACTACATGTTGGGCTCGATGTCTGATGAGCTCCAGCGCCAACATGAAGATATCGGGACTGCTCGCCAAATGTTGGCTCACCTGCAGGAGATGTTTGGTGAACAGAGTCGCGCAGCCAAATATCAAGTCACAAAATGACTTTTTAAGGCTAAGATGCGTGATGGGCAGTCAGTCCAAGATCACTGTCTGACAATGATCAAGGACATGGAAGAGCTTGAGAAGCTCGGTGTGAAGTTGGACTTGGACTTGTAGAACGATATTATTCTGCAATCCTTGACTGATGCATATGGGCAATTCATCATGAATTACCACATGTCATAGCCATGTCATAGCCTGTGCGCATGGCCGACCTAGCATGCCAACAGCTTGGGCCATGCCGCCAACCGTCGGTGCCACCTGTGGGCCCCTCCGATGGGCCCGAGGGCCGGCTATCTCGATCCGACCTTTCCGCGCATATCTTCTCTATTTGGACTTCGTTTGGATCGTTCTTGGGCTTGTTGGACTCCGTTCATTATTTTAGATCTCGTTTTGGGCTTATTATGAACCAAATCTCGAGATATTTTTCTTAACAATCTTCATTTTGACTTGATATGTAGCCTCCATCTATTTCTAAGAGCCTGTGATCCATCTCAACCCCACGCCCTGGGGCATGCCTACTGTCCATGGACTGGCAAACGTGAGAGTTGAGCCAGGCCACTCGATCCTACCTCTATTAATGGCTATATCCACTCTGATCAATGACCTACTCAGAGAAGTCTCCTGTGGTAATAGAAACTTAACTTTACAATGTCACCTCTCATCCTTTCGAGTCTTCTATCTCATGCCCGATCCACCTGCATATGGAGCTCTACCTCGCATTAGACTCCTTCTGACTTCTGAAGCTCCACCTCACACTGAACTCTTTATCAGATAGTAATATCCTCTCGTTCTCTTTTTTTTCTTCTAAACAATCCTATCACTGCACATAACCTTCAGTATTTCATCACCAACTATTCATCTATAACCGTTTGAATTCAATCTGCTCAGTAAGATAAGATTCCATCTGAAATCTAGTATGTATCGAATCTCCTCCAATCTATTTACTGCATCATTATGTGTCCTCCAGCTAACCATTCTGATGCCACTAATCACATAATTCAATACATCTGGTAGATGAACAGTATCCTCATTATTCTCTAAGGAGTCAAACTATTTTTCTCAACAACAAACATGATATGTGCATGTAGAATCTAAACTCTACTACTGAAAAAAATTAGATACCTTGTTAGATATCTCTAGGACATCATCCTCTGACTCGCTACTGGCCATCGCTGAAGTAGCCCTCGTTCGATCCCTGAGATATGGATAATATCTGACATGATGCTCTAACTCATCGCATTGGTAGCATTTAATCTTGTTGGGATCCCTCATCTTGGATTTGGATCATCCTTCTTGCAATCCTCTACCGCTCTGTCTGCTGCCACCGGCTTCTTTAGAAACCATCAAAGTTGAGTTGCTGTCATCTGAGCTTGAAGCTAGATTCTTCCTTCTGAGAACCTCATTCTAGAGAATCACCATAGTGACCTCATCCATCTTGATGGTGCTCTTTTTTACTAGAAAAGCAGTCACAAAAAACTCATACGGAAGAAAAAGTAATGGTAGCAAAACCAACATTCTATCTTCTTCTCAACCTTCTCACCTACATTGAGAAGATCGATGAGAATCTTCTGAAAGTGGCTGAGATGCTCTTCCACACTTTGTCCTTGATCATCCGTAGTTAGTAGAACTGCCTCCAAAGGAAGAGGGTATTGGTGAAAAACTTTGCCATGTACAATTTTTCAAGTTTTGACCACAGCACCGTCGGAGAAGTCTCGCCAAGTATATGGATCACCACCTCATCTACCAAGTACATATAGATGATACTCACCATCTGCATTTGTAGCCACTTCCAGGTCCTCTTTTTTATGGTTTCTAACTTCTTTTCATTCAAGAGAGCATTGATCAAACCGTGTTGGATAAGCACATTTTTCATCCTCACTTGCCATAAGAAGAAATTGCTCTTTCCATCAAACCAGCTGATCTCCATCTTAATTATGCTTATCTTCTTCATCTTCTTTGATCTCGATTAACACCGTCACGATCTGGACAACCACGTGTGCTGACATCATCTGGCTATGATATCAATTATTGGGGTATCAATTCACTCTGATATCTATTATTATGAAAGTTTGGCTAGGACACCAAAACCTCAAGACCTTCTCGATACCACTTGTGTTATACTTGATCATGTGTGGATACCGCAAGAAAAAGAAAGAAAAATAAAAGATAAGAGAGTAAGCAATCAAATATATGTGGATTAGACCAAGGTCTACCTTCACAGGGCATGCAAACTTTACTATAAGAGATCAAAAATCAAACAATACATAAGAAACTTACCACTCAACCCTTGTACAAGAGTTTCTCAATAAGAAGTTCCTAAACTCTTATAAAAACTCTATGAAATCTCTCAAAAAATCTCTCAGCACCTCCAAAATATCATCAGCTTTTCGACGCAATAAATGGCAATCAAAATTATATAGACTTTAGAAATCTAAAAATAATATTTTAGTAGAAAATCCAGTCTCAAACATACTCGAGATTGATTCTGGACCATCTGATCATGACTGGCTCCCTCCTAGTCCATTGGATCACACACAACCTCTTAATCATGCTTAGATTGTTTTTGAGCCATCTGATCGTGACTGGCTCCCTCTTAGGCCATCGAATCATGCAAAATACTCCCAGATCAGTTTAGATCAAATCTCAATCATTCGATCATGATTGATCTATGGAATAGTGCAGTGGACCGCGTGAAATGACTAGAGAAACTAAGTTCCGATCCATGCGTGCGCCTATGAGCCAAAGGTCTATCATAGACTGTGCTTCATCGCGTGAGCTATGCACCCGCATGGCCTGTGCGCTAGCACACATGGCTGGTCCAGCATGTGGCTGGCCCAGTGCCACCACATGCCATTCGCCTGGGCCATGTTGCCGCCTATTGGCACTGCTTGTGGGCCCCTTCGGTAGGATTGAGGGTTGGCTACCCCGCTTCGATCATTTTTTTGCGCGTATCTTTTCTATCTGGACTTCGTTTAGACTGTTCTTAGGCTCGTTCGACTTCGTTCATCATTCTGGATCTTGTTCGAGACTTATTGTAGACCGAATCTTGAGATTGTTTTTTCAACATGATCCAAAGCTTCTCTCATGTAAGTTATATTATTTTTGGTACAAAAATTCAGGCCCATGACCATCGAGTAGCATACCGACCTCCATCCAAGTTCTTGTTAGATCCTAATAGATTTGGACACCCTTAATCATTATATGCTACCGTATTTTGGCATGATTCTTGATTGAGTAGAATTAGTTTAGTTGGACTAATCAAGTTATGGGATCCTATTGTTCGATCAGCCTTGTTCTTCTCATCCATATCGAGCATGACCCATATCCCTAAATACCTTACTATGATTCATCTAGGTTTTTTTGGGGGTTTCTTAATTTATTAAGACTTTTTAGTCATTGATAATGAAATTAATTAATTGTTAATAGCATTGAATAGATGAAGCTGACCTATCTAATTGAAGTCAGATTTTGAAACATGACAAGGTAAGTAACCTAATGCTTCAAGTGTATTTTCAAATGATCTTTAAAAAATTATAATTAATTATTTTAATTTGATTTATGTTCTTTATTTTTAGTTTAATAAATGAGTTAAGCATGTATTATTTTATTCTTGAAAATAGTTTATTTTGCTTTGAGAAATAGATTTGGAAACCTTGACTAGAAAACTTATGAAATTGCTTTTATATATATATATATATATATATATATATATATATATATATATATATATATATATATATATATATATATATATATATATATATATATATATCTGTGTGTGTGTGTGTGTTCTCAGCATGGCTATGACATGGCCTCACCAATGAAGATTATACGTTGAACTTGTTGACTTGTAATCTGAGAAACTAGTTTGAACACCGAGCCACCAGTGATTAGAATAGTGGTATCTATTATTCGGCATTTTGTGCAATGTATTTTTGTTATCAGAGCCATGCCACTAGATTACGTGACCATAACTTGATGTTAAGTTCAATATTGGTACATAAAAATAATTATTTTTAAAAAAATATGTTATTTAAGATTTATTTCTTTTAGTTAATATAATGTGATTTATTTGCTTAGTATACTTAGACTTCATTTTGATGTGTTATGTTGCTTATTGGGCTAGTGTAGCTCATTATTCTTTTTTTAATTTTTTTTCATATCATGAATCATGATTACTTGAGATGTGGGGGAGTGCATTAGATCATTTGGAGATATTTGAGTTTTCTATATTTCTAGCTTAGTTTGATTTAGTTTGAATATTTTATTTGCATGAGACATTATAATTTATATTATATAAAGATATTTGTTATGAAAAAAGATTTAACTAATTTTTATTAGATTGATTTGAAGGCTTATTATTATTATTATCATTTTGAAATTTTTATGACTTAATACGTAGCCTTGCATGCTTGTACGACCTAGCCTACAGGTATGTGGTGTCTGTCACATGCTTGGTTTGAGGCATGATAAAAGATCCCTCAAGGCCGACAGGCATGCATGTCTTACCCTATCTCCAAGCCCAATCTCTAGAGTGCTCCTCCACATAAGATGCGACCCAATCTGCCTCGCTATTCATCTCTCGGTAAATATGTCAGACCAATATCACCGTTGAAAGATGAAGAACGGTCTAGATATCATGGAGGAGTGGATGGACCTCCAGCTATTTTGTGTTGTCCTAAATCCATCCAATTATAGTGGTAGAATCTTCCTCAATTAAAATTCTCATCACTTGCAACTCCTACCTGGTATAGATAATACTCGTCCAAATAGTATGAAACTTAACTCCTAAGATGGAAGACTTAAAAAGATAAGAGCCCTTGCTGCCAGCAATCTAGCATCTAAGACTGGATGACCAAGCCCACACCACCCTACCATCTCTAACACTACCATCAAAATTTACCTTGACAAACTTGAAGGAGGAGGCTCCTAGGAAATAAAAATAATCCTCCATATTGCTGCAGGCGCAGCATGGGAGTCCTTAGGATCGGAGGCGTCAAGGAGGGGGGGGGGGGGCAACATCATCAAATCAGCCTCCTTGGATAATGCAGAATGACATGCTCTATCATCTCATCCTCTAGCCCACAAACTGGACAAGAAGCCGGAAGCTCCATGCCCTTGTCCTTAAGAAATGTACATGTCGAAAGTCGATCACATGCAAGCTTTCAGAGAAAGAGCCTCACTTTGGGGTGGACGGTCGTTCTTCAAATCTAAGCAGCCTCGATCTTTCTATCCATCGTCGGTTTGCACATGTTGGACAAGTCCCTTAAATCATAGCTGCAATGAACCGAAATGAAAGTGGTGAGAATCCAATCAATGAACGGATCACTAAAAAAGTGGATGATATCCTAAACTTTTTAGCTGCTACCATCGATAGTGAACAAATCACAAACATACAGATATGATGTGCCTCGCTACTAACATAGGTTGATTAGTGGAAAAGAGACTTGTTGGAAATTTTGGCATCCTAACTCACATTCACTGAAGTCCCATCTCCGATCAACCATCTGACTTGTGTCAGATTTGCTGGCCTACAAGAACAAATCTCCTTCCAAATGAAAGAATAACTATGAGTAGCCTGAATTTAGGACTCCAGACTCCATGCCCCATATTGGACCCTCATCATCCTGCTCCATAAGTAATCAGGCTAGATAAGAAATCTGACAGCATGTTTGAAAATCATGGCCTCCCTCGTGACCAACAGGGGCTGAATCATAAGGCCTCTATCCCTCACAAGCTAGTAGACTATCTTCTAGGACAGCTGGTGAATCCGACATCCATCGTGCCCCAAGCCCCATAGGAAATTTCGGAACTGCTGCTCCAGTCTTCTAAGGCAAAAACTTGGCATAATCATGTCTGCCAAAAGGTATATTGGGATGAAGCTAAGTACCGATCTTATAAGAGTTATCCTGCCCATCATAGAAAAAGCGTTGGCTTGCCACTCTTCAAGACGGTTCTGAACCCACTGCTTTATAGGCTTGCTCTTGAACCTGCTTATAAGTAAAGCGGACATGAATATCCCTAGACAGTCATTATGTCTAATGCCATTCATAAACTATGATTATGAATTTACATGTAATAAATATAACATCGTCAATAAACATAGCGCGTGATTTATAGGTAAAATTTCAAAATGAATTCAACATTTCATTCATCATTTTGCTTGATTCTTTTGGAAATTAATCCTTAAAAGAATCAGAAATCAGTCATCTAGAAGCGTATGAACTTTTTGATAAGAGAAGTTTGTGTGTCATAGTTATTTTATCAAATATACACATGAATAACACCTGACAAGTAAATGATGGGGCCCAGGAATATACGACGAATTACGTGGACAAATAGTTTGGAGGACCGCTGGTCTGATAGAGACATGACCGGCTCAAAACCAAACATCCATCCTCATTGTATTTATTTGAAAAAACTCATCGATTTTTTTTTTTTTTTTTGAAAAATAAAAAGAATAAGAGTGGAAGGGTTCTTTCCCACAAATTATTCCATACAAGGTGTAGGCGTGGTTCACTCAAGGTCACAAATTCTAAGGACTAGAGGACGGAGTCATTCCTCTTGAACCACTGAATATTTCTTGAATGCCAGTAGCAATGGCAGTATATAACATTACCTCCATATAAAGGACTTTGAAACGTGGTCTCCTCACTGCCCATCACAGCTCACAGACCCTATCCACATCCCTGTGATCACTCCCACCCTCTCGTTTAAACGAAAGACCCTCTACTTCCCATCAAAATTGGCAAGGAAATTAGATAGTCCAATACCCAGGCCAAAACATAGCAATGGCTCAAGCCGTGTTCACCTCTAGACTTGGTAGCCAGTTGCTGGATTCCAAGGGAGAGTCGTTACTCCAATCGCAGCTTCGCCGGCTCCGGCCAACGCCATTCTCCCATCTCCTCCTATCTCAACCTTCTCACAAGCAAATTCCATCACCTTCTTATTCTTCCTATACCCCAGTTCTTGCTCTATTCAAGGCTAAAACCAAGGCTCCACCAAAGAAGGTCGAAGTCTACTATTCTTTTATTTCACATCATGATTTTAACCAAGTTTTTATTTGGATCTTCTATTCCATGACTAACTCTGGTTTGTACTTGCTTCTGTAGGTAGAGAACACCAAGCCAAAAGTTGAAGATGGTATCTTTGGTACCTCTGGGGGCATTGGTTTCACCAAGCAGAACGAGCTCTTTGTTGGCCGTGTCGCCATGATTGGATTTGCAGTGAGTGAATTCAGTTCTACTTGTGTTTGAATTTTTGAACTATTTCAGCTTGCTTTCTTAACCCATACGGTCAGCATATTTTTCATACGGAAAATAATAGTAGTGAACTAACATTGAATTGGTCTTAAACGTCGGGAATTACCTAGAAACTCTGATCAAGATGATACTAATTCAAAAAGTAAAACAAAATGTAAGCCTTCTCAGTGCAGCCCTTGTAATTATTTGCAGCCCTTGTAAGTATCTAAGCTCAATCCTTGGATCATTTAATTAACCGAGAAATCTGCAGCTAGTAGTCTAACCTTTCTTTCAGAGAAATAACTCTAATCAATAAACAGAACACCAGCAATCGGCTCCTAGTTTTTTATTCTTATCACCGTGGCCATTTCACCAAAAAATTGTAATAACTAACAATCACATTGCTTGTAACCATCCAATCTGAATACCTATTCCATTAATGTTATGCATGAGAATCCATTGAAAATTATCTGATGAGCTTCTTAAAGCCTAATCTTTCCATTTAAGGAAAGAACAAGAGAATTCATGGAAGCTTATGCTACGATATTTTAGTTCTTCACGTTGTGTATTCGAAATCAGACAAGTGGTTGATATTTGCAGGCATCACTGCTGGGAGAAGCAATCACGGGCAAAGGAATCCTAGCGCAATTGAATCTGGAAACTGGAATACCAATATATGAAGCAGAGCCACTTCTCCTCTTCTTCATCCTTTTTACACTCCTTGGAGCAATTGGAGCTCTTCGGAGATCGTGGTCGCTTTGTTGATGATCCACCCACAGGGCTTGAGAAGGCAGTCATCGCGCCAGGAAAGGGCTTTCGCGTCTGCTTTAGGACTGAAGGAAGGAGGTAACCATTAAACTTTTTGGCTCCAAAGTATCTTTTCATGTCAATAGACGTGGGTTAATTTTGAGCAGTCTTTCCATTTCCAAGCATCCTTAAAATGCTGTTCTAATATTCTGTTGGTGAAGGTCCCTTGTTTGGGTTTACAAAGGCAAATGAGCTCTTTGTTGGAAGATTAGCACAGTTGGGGATTGCATTCTCTATCATTGGAGAAATTATCACAGGAAAAGGAGCTCTGGCGCAATTGAACATCGAGACAGGCGTGCCTATCAAGTGACATTCGAAGCCGCTTCGTCTTGCTCAATGTTATTGCTCTCTTCTTCTTTGCTGCATTGAATCCAGGAACCTGGTAAGTTCGTTACTGATGAGGATGAAGAGGAAATAAGAGAGGAATTGCAACAAACTCTATGTAAGTTTTAGTCTCCGTAGTTGAATCATGTTACTCTTGTATGTAGGTTTTTTTGCTTTTTGATGTAATTACTGCCATGTGTAGTTAAGTAGTCAGAATTGTAATCTAAATAGCAGGTGCGACTGCAAAGTTGAATTGCGGCCTAAACCCTTGAGAAAGATGAAATTATTGGCAATCTCTACCCATCCCCATTGCTCACGCTGTTACATCTAGACCATATGTGCTATGAAAGTGGATTTCCTTTGTCAAAGTTTACTCCAAGCTAGGTTCAGACCGAGCTGGTAGATCATAGAATGGCAAGTTGGAAGGAAGATGTTGGTCAAGTTATTTCAGGGCGATTTCATTTTTTTCATCTTGCTTATGCAGTTAAAGTAACAAGATTGGAAGAAGTTTCTCTGTAAAGAGCTGGATCTTTTTTTCTCCAAGGGGCATTTAAGGCTCATCAAAATCCAACCTGATGCCAAAACTATCTAATCTCAGTCTGACCTAACCAAAACTAGAAATTGATTAAACCCACCTCCTGGTGAGATTTATTGCCAAGTCCAAAGTCCAAATACAACTAGAATTCTATTTTTGGTTGGTCATTAATTTTAATAACTTTAGGATTTGCTTTATTTAATTATTTTTTTTCTAAACGTTGTTAGGATTTGTATCTTAATGGGTTTTTGGTTTGTAAATTCAAGTAGGAGTTAAACTCCCACCCATATGATGTCTATTTAATGGGACTCTTTGTGTCTTCGTAATAGGTAAAAAATTGTTGAGAATAGTATCGAAGAGTATGGAAAGAAAAAAATAGGAGAGATTATTTATATCTGTGGAGATTGCTTCATGACGTACTTTTATGAGGTTTTGATATTTATTCTTCATTGAATAAATTTATTTTTCTTCTAATTTTTTGTTCTTTCATAATTATTTTCTCTCGATTCTCCGTAAGAATTTTTTTATTTGGTATTTGTTTTGGATTTGAGGCAATATGATCGATCTACTCTATGTAGCATATCGTTCTATATGATATCAGAGCTAAGGTCTTGAGATTGGTAGCTAGGGGCGGATCCAATATAGTTTGCCCCCGATGGCTCAAGCTCGAAGCTTATAATTTTATTAAATATTTTACTTGCCCCTGTCTTCAACGGTGAAATACTCCTCTACGACTCCTCAACTCCACAACTCCTATTCTAATGGAGACAAACAAAAATCTTTCTCATCCTTTGATATATATAGACTTTTGGAGTTAGGATTGATTTTGCCTATAGCAATTAGAACCGTTGAAAGGCCTTTTTTCTGCGATAAACATTGTGAAGATAGATTTATGCAATTGGATGAGTGATCAGTTTCTAAATAATTGTTTAGTTTATTTTATTTCTAAATAATTATTTAGTTTGTTTTATAGAAAAAGAAACCCCCCACGAAACCCCCCTCCACCCTCCAGCAGCCTTTTGCAAAACCCAACGCCCCCTCGGCCCCTCCCCTAGCCCGACATGAATCCCCCTCGCCCTCCTCTGGCCTCAGTGCGAAACCCCCTTCCCTAGCCTTGGCGTTGGCACAGAACCCCCCTCCTCTCTCGACCCTTTCCAACCCTGGCTTCCACGTTCACACTGCACCCCAGCGGCCCTTGCTTGTGGCTTGTCGCATCCTCGCAGCCCTCGCCCATTGCTCGTTCGCAGCCCTCCATGGACCCCACAGCTCTCCTACACCCCTCCATGGCTTCGCCCATCACTCCATCATGGCCAATTGGCCCCCAATTACAAAGTGGATTTTGGTTTTCTGCTTTCTCAAAAATTTCAAAGAAGAATAAAATTGGTTTAAAAATAAAGATCTGAAGTAAGGAGAGATTAGAGTGACTTCTGAAGACTTAAAGTATAACAAAGTTGATCAACTCGAGGATCAATTAAATCCAAATGAGAATTTTGTGTAGGAGAAGCTAGCTGCAGTCTAAGAAATCATGATTGAATAATCCGTTGATTCTAAAATTGCTCAAGACAGGTCAAAAGATCCTATAGTTGCTCCAATTATGAAGATATGTACGAGGAATCAAATCATAAAGAAAAATCCAATGTTAAAGCTATTTAAGATTTGAATATTTCTTCTGGAGATTTAATTAGCTACAAAGATGAAAAGCTGATTGATGTTAGAGTAGCTTGGAAGATCAAGAAACAAGAAAATATGCCCAACGAAGATATTAAGTGCTTTGGACCCACCGTTCCATTTTTCTCTCCCTATCTCTCCTTCATGGCGACAATCAAGTCCATCAAGGCTCGCGAGATCTTCAACAGCCGTGGGAATCCCACCGTGGAGGTGGATTATCGTCTTTTCGGTGGAGCATCGACCGGTATATTTGAAGCTGCTTGGGAGTTGAGGGATGGAGGATCAGATTACCTTAGGAAAGGTGTTCTTAAGGAGGATTACGTGATAGGAGATCCAACCGTAAGTGGCATATGCCACCCGGAAGCCTGAGCTACCCATGGTTACTCTTAAAATGTGCATGACCGGACTGAACACTGAGCGGGCATCGATCTTTGTTAAAAAATTTGGTGGATGGATATTCTTCTTCTACCAAGGAGATGACAAAGCTCGCTGAAATTTTTGATATCATCCCTGAAATGGAGATACGCGACTTTGAGTTCGATCCCTGGGGTACTCAATGAATGGGATCCATGGCCATTCTCTCTCCACAATCCATGTGACCCCTGAGGAAGGTTTTAGCCATGCTAGTTATGAAGCCATGGGGTTCCACCCTGGCTCATTGGTGTACAGGGACTTGATCGGGAAAGTTGAGATGGCTATGCCTACCGTAGTGATCTGGTGGAGCAGGGCCTACCAAGTCGTGCTCTGTTGATCTACCAAGATCCATCTTGCATTTCTAGGAAGGAAATGATTCTTTTATACAAAAAGGAATTACTCAGGCTCATCTAACTGCTGCAGACATTGATCATGGCCTCGGTAGGTGTGAAAAGCTCTTGGGAAGTCCCGGGGGAATTTTCTCAAAGACATGGAAGCCAAAGAAAAGTCATGAAATAAAAGGGCCTGGATTAACAAGAAATGATCCTTATTTTTGAAGCTATTCCAAAATTTGAACTATGCATGAAGATTTGATGCCATGAAGAAACTAATTATGTACAAATACTTGAGGTTTTTCAAGTGGGGATACATGGATATAACCAAATTTTTATTTTTGATTTACTTGTGTGCAGGTAATAACTGATGCTCACGTAAATATAACTAGTAACTTTATGTTCATTGGAATAAGCTAGATGCTCGAAAGAATCTTGACATCATCATCATGGAGTCAATGCCGGAAGAAAGTATTATAGGACATCATCGTCTTTGACATATGCATCGAAGAGAATGAGCCAATAAAAAAATTATCGTTCGAGCCAATAAAGAAGTTCTATTATTCAATTTTTGATTCAATAAATTATTATATATTACTGTTACTATGACTATGATGAAAATGCCCATGATAGCGCTTCATGATATCGATAAATTCAATATTCTTGGTATGGACTTTATAATGAGGGGGGCTATTGAGATTCATCACGAAATCCAAAATTCAAATTCAACTAGGATTCAGTTTTTGGTTAGTCATTAATTTTATTGACTATAGAGTTTACTTTATTTAATAATTTTTTTTTTTAAAGATTGTTAGGATCTATATTCTAGTGGGCGTTTGGTTTGTGAGTTCCCACCCATATGATCTCTATTTAATGGGATCCTTGGTGTTTATGTAATGAATGGAAAATCATAGAGAACGGTGCCGTAGGATATGGAAAGAAAGAGAAAAGAGATTATTTATGCACGTGGAAACTCAGCACTTTTGTGAAATTTTAATATTTATTCTTCTTTGAATAAATTTATTTTTTTTCTTAATTTTTTATTTTTCTATAATTTTTTTCTCATAATTCTCTATAAGAATTTTTTTTGTTTGATGTTTGTTTTAAATCTTGGGCTAGTATGATCAATCTACTTTGTGTAGCATGCCGTTCTACACCTGCGACTAAATTCATAATTTATAATCCTAGCAGAACTTTAACTTGGTTTGGCTGGAGTTTAGCTCGATAGAGCTTACATTGGGGAAAAGTTGGATCACTGAAACAAATATTAGCAAAATTTAGGTTGGACCAAGTTGAGAGGAGAGTCCTTGTTATCCTTGGCTGATTTGGTTGGATTAATTTGCGCATCCTTTTAATCCATACTCAACATTACTTTAGTTCATGTTGATATCCCAAACCCAACTACAAGCATTATAAAAAACCTATTGACCCAAGCAATTGGTTGGGTTTGGATGACACATAATAGCTAGTTAAAGGGAAGTGAGAGAATGCCAAAGCTTCCTGCTGAGGTGGACATATTGTGCATGGTAATGTGGTCGATTCGTGTGGAGTGGCGTTATTGTTTTTCTTAGAAATCTTTGAATTTATTTGAAGAAACATGCATTGATGTTTTTATGCAAGAAATGTAAAAAAAATGCTCTCCCTTTAAATTAATTGATGATTTTTTATTTTTAATTAATTAATTAATGACTATCAAATATTCTAAATATTTTATTATACTGATATATTTGAGGTATCTTCTCGATCTTCTTCTTTCTTCTTTTTTAAGGCATACTCTCTTGCAACAAAGTTGAAGAGGAATGTATCTCATGCCCGTAAATGGAATGACCTTATATCCAAGTAGTCCAAGGTAATTTAGTTTTGGTAGACTCCTTTTTAAACTTAAGATTAATTTAAATGAAAGTTCGCAAGCGATATTTTGGAATTTGATGAAGAGTATCGAGGATAAAATCCGGGATACATAGACTAGGAAATGTTATAAGTTTGACATTATAATATAGTACACATAGATTTGAGCCTGCCCCTGAGCTGACCTAGTTTGAAGCCCAAACTTTCTGGGCCAAGACCGGCCCAGCTTATAGGTAGAAAATAACAGGGGCAACTTCACCAAAGAGAGAACGAATAGAAATGCTTGAATTTAGGTCAAGACAGAGAGAAATTACATGTTAGTACGGTTCCATCATGTGTAACAAGCAAGCATACCATTCAAGACAGTGAGCTCAAAACAGTAAAAATTATTAACTCGCCAATCACAGTTGAGTGTGAAATCTTTTTTCATTTAAAATCTCCAATCAATCGTAGATGACAGTGTAGTTTTTTCTATTAATAGATGATACATATAGTGGAACAGTTCTGACCGATAATTTCTCCGAAAGAGGAGATGCGTCAGAAAAGTTGGAGGGCGATGCCGAACGCGAAGGTCATTTGCTTTTATGGAGCACATGGATGGGCCTGGATGTCATGCCCCCCATGGCATGTCCGGCGGTATGGGACTTGATCATCGCATGCTCTGCCCAGGTGCGCAGAAAAGAGAGAATGGCGGTGGGATATCCAACAGGGGAAGGTGCTCTTGGCACCTCTCACACATTCATGCGTGATTGTATCCATAAGACATGGTGGAGACCAGCAGGGACTACGTATGGGCTCGATCCGTCGGTATATGCTTGCATGTATCAACATGTATTCGCATTTGCTTGCATGCATGCATATGTCCATGTACAATCACAATCGTGACAAGCTTTATTAATGTGAGGGTTATAATTACTCGGGCAATTTAGAATGAGAGTATATCCGAAGCTAACCCAATCCATACTTATTACAAACTTGACCCGGCTAACCAAATTTATGTTTGACTTTGTTATTCCTGGACCATACATAACCGAGGACGAGTTAGAGTTCCAGAAGAGGTGGGTTTCAATAGAGTTGGATATAATCAATGGAGAACTTTACCAAAATAGATCTTCTTAGCACGTAATAACGTGATTCTAGATATGTACTAGAACTCGTCCTTTTATGCTCTTCTCATTTAAGCCTTGATATCTTGAGCGGGCTAAGGATTCAATTTTAATCAATTCAAGATTGGCTGATGCAATTAAGAAATCCTATAGGGTTCGCTATTCTATACGAGACTGAAATGGTAGAGTAGAAACTTAAACTAGAAGTAGAAAAATAAAATGGAAGAAAAATCAAACCAATAACTAGAAGCTAAAGCAAGCAAATAATGCCAAGTTATTGAGAACTTACCGAAGCTATTGGGAATTAAAAAGCCTTGCACTTCCTCTTCCTGCTAGACCTTTAGCCTCACATCTCCGGTATTCACAAAGCTTCGGCGGAACAATCAAAATAAAATATAAATATTAAATAAGTAATAAAAAATAGTTTTCTAACTTATAGTGGAATTCTAACTCATCTAAAGTAAGTTTTTAAAATAAAAAATATATAAAAATTTAGATAAAAAAGAAATTTCTTTAAAAATTATGGATCATGGAATGTAATCTTCCGAATCCATCAATATTGATATATCTTCGATAAATCATCCATAACTTCCCCAATTGACTAATAGTTTGGATGACTCAAGTTGCGTTGAAAAGTTACTCAATGATGTCGGATGTCATGGAACATGATATGTTTCATCGTATAATCTTGCTTAGTACGAATCTCAAAGGATCATTCTTTAAGCTTATTGAAACATGGCTTTTAGTTTAGTCATGATTTTCTTTTGAGCTTGGGCAATTAGGGATGACAACCGTAGCCGACCCATTAATTAGAAACCCAACATGATCTGATTTGATTAAAATCTGGGATGGATATATATATATATATATATATATATATATATATATATATATATATATATATATATATATATATATATATGTTCTAGATTAAATCTTAAAGCAGATTTGGATTGGATGGGGATAATGATATTCTTCACTCCGAATCCGATCCAATATAATCTTAATATAAATTTTTTATTTTAAAATTATAATTATTGTATAATATTTGCATTATGAGTTACGTACCGATTTAATCTGATTGAATCCAATCTATCTTATCATTTGATCTGACTCAACTCACACCACTATTTGACCCAATCGGATCTGATCTAAGATAGATATGAAATTTTAATTATGGTATGGGTACATATTATCAGCCAATTCGATCCGTTGCCATCTCTACTTGCGGTCCTCCATTATAGTTGCCTAGATGAGATCACTTTCTAGATATCTAGATATGGAGACCCATGACTATATCATTGGCCCATGATTAGCTACAAAAGAGCTTAGGCTATAGTGTTCCTTAGTCATACATGACCCATAGACTAAGTCTGTTTTGATGCCATTTATAATGATTCGTGACCTTATGTAGAAAGGCTAATAAAAAAAATATTATTAAAATTCATGAGACCGTATAGATATTTAAGATCTCCATAGTGCATAACTAATATCAGACTAAATGCATGCACACATGAATTCTCATATTTTAATAACCCCAGACCTCTCATATAAATTTAAGGAGAAGTTATCATTTGAGTTCATTAATTATTCCCATGTAAATATCCAAGTTCTTCCTGCTGCACAACCATTATAGGATTAAAAATATATACTTGCAAGCACCCTCCTACTTCACCTTGCATTTGACAAGGGTTGGTTCAATTGGAAAAAAGGGCCAAGTGCAGATTGGGTTTGATTGGGAAGAGAGTGGTCAAAATTGATCAGGTTTAGGTTGGGTTGGGTTGTCCAAGCCTTCAACCTAAACCCAACCTCGTTAAAAGGCACATATAAACCCAATCCAACCCAAATTACACGAGGAGTTGGCTTAAGTTTGGACTGACTTTTTGACCAGGTCAAGCTCATTATTTTCTTTTATAAGCTGACAATTAATGCTAATTTCTTTTTTTTTATTTTTTTCAGCGGACATTAATGCTACTATTTAGAAGAGCAATTAGAAGTTCATCCTCCAAGTGACTTAATCCTTTCATTTGTTTTCTTCTCTTTTCTCTATGTTTTCTTTTTTTCTAATGTTGCTACGAGGAAAACCTTTTGAAAGCCTAATCCCTCAACCTTCCAGTTTGGAAACAACTACTTGCAATGTTTCCCTGCTTGTGATTAATGTGAAGGGGAAACAAGAAAGGGCTTTTTGTGAGAGTTGCGTATCATCATAGAGGTTTGTTTTTGCCGTGCCGATTTCAAATATAATCATTTCCGCTGATGAGAGCGGGGCATGTGAACGTTGCACCATAAAGGCAGCACGTAACGTCAAGTAATGATCACAAAGATCAACAAAAGCTCTAAAATAATTAACAAATCCCGCCAACAATCCCAAAGTAATCATGTCTGGGGTGAGGACCAACCTCCTTGGTAATCAGAAATCTGAGGTGGGATAATCCTTTTTTTGATGAAGGTTATTCATTAGTCTAAACAATTTTCATAAAATATTAGTTTAAACTTTAAATCGCTCAAGAGAGCTGGAGCAAGCTTTGGAAGTAAAATTTTTACTTTCTTTTCCACTTCTTTTGGTAAAGTGGATAAATTAAACCAAACGAGTGTAAGCGCATCCATAAGAATTGACAAATAAAATATTTATCAATGGAATAAGAAAATGTATCCTAGAATTCTATAATATTATCCTATGTGGTTGGTCATCTAATTTCTTTCTACTTAAAAGAAAAGCCACACTTTTTAGCAAAAAGTTATTAAAAAAAAGTACCGACAGATGGAAACATTGGGCCGTTGATGTTTTTTCTACTTAGTGGAGAAAGTGTAAAATTAAGGAGCAAAGTTATGCTGTGATGATAAGAGTATATGGATTCATGATGTCACATCATCATGGCAATGGTATCTAATGCAATAGGCCTTAGAAATGAATTGATTAATGGCATTGCAAGATTGATGATATCTTATATAAAAAAAACTAAAATTTAAAATATACAAGATTGTGGCCGTCCGTTCTAGATGATATCTAAAATAATGCCTAATACAAAAGTAATGACCCTAAAATACATATCTTTAGCCAAATTCTTGCTAAGGCACGAGAATTCTTGTTAATGTAGCAACAAAAGCTTCATCTCATCCGGTTGGTTTGAATCCTCTAATTTTTCAAATATTTTCCCTTGACATATTCCATAAGGTTAAAAAAAAAAAAAATCAAGAAATTCATTTTCCAAGACTAAGAAATAAATAAAGTAGGGCCATTGCAGCTGCAGTCATTTTTATGCTTTTTTTTTTCTATATATTAATGAAGCCAACATAGAGAATGATGTAGAAGATGATATTTACAAAAAAATAATATTTTTATTTTTTAAAATTAATTAATATTTATAGCAAAAAATTCTAAAATTTTAGAATAAATTTTTTAAAAATTTATAATACAAATTTATACTATCATGCCCCAAATCTAGAATATAATATGATCATACTATCAAGGAATGCTATCCTCAATAACACAAAGCCTATCATTCATAGTCAGCCAAAATATATCATAAATAAAATATAGTAAAAGATTCAATTCTATCATTCATCAAGCAAATAAATCAAAATTGATTTAGAGCATCTAAATCCAATATCAAATATCAAATCCATATCTCAAAATTTATATATAATTAACTATAAATTTATGATCATTCAATAAACTAAGTTTCAGTAATAAAATTTTCAAGCTTATTATGCAAACTTTCAAGCCTAGATCCTTCATTGTTCCTAATAGTTTTATTCCTTTGAAAAAAAAAATAAAAAGGATATGTGCTACATAAATAAAACCTACACTTTCTTACCATATCAAGCATAAATTTTTTTATAATAATATAATATTTAAAAAATTATAGATATTATAAAAATAAAATATTTCATAAAGCATATAATAAAACGAGTTATAAAGGCATTTATGCATGGATAAATCATGAATATTTTCTAAACATGATTCGTAAGTTATTCTTGCTATGTGTTCATGTCATTCAAATATTTGCTCTTAGATATTCATGCTACAGTTACTTTATACTCATGACAAGGCCAGTATTTTTAATCGATGGATTTTTTTATTTTGTATTCTAATTTTATAGCCACTGATAGGGCCTGTGTTCATATAAATGCTAGCTTCGGATATCAATTTTTTTAATTCTAAAAATTCATATATAGCTATCTGAGAGCCTTTAAAATTTTTATATCTATTTTTTTAAAATATACATATATATATATATATAATAATAATAATAAAATTCATACTTCATAAATATGATATTTTTATAAAATATATTTATGGAATCACTTGTCATAATAAAACATACTTTTTTATATCTCATATATTGATTCTTATTTTATAAAAAAATATGATCTCATCAGCAATAGATCATTTGTATAGAAAATATGATAATTTAAAAATAAATAAGAAATGTGAGATTTACTTACCTTGTCGATCCAAAATCTTCAAACTTCATTAGAAGAATTAGCTAATCATATTAAAAATATTAAAAATATAATTAATTTCTTATTTGATGAATTTAATAAAATTAAATAATATGGAATGGAGATCGTTGATTAGGTGGTCAGTCCAACAAACTAGATAGATCAAATCTATGCAAGTTGATCAAGAAATTATGAAGCACGAATTGGATTAAGACTAAGATCGATCAACATGATTCATCAAAAGTAGATTTCAAAAATACTCGATATGGATGGCTTGTGGTTGATATATTGTATGGATATCAAAGCAGATTTGGATTTCTTTGAAAAGATCATCTCAAGTTCATATTGAAATCTATGGATTAGATAGAGAAAAAAGAAAAAGTAAAGAGAAAAACCATACAAAGAAGGAGGGACACAAGAGAGAGTACCCTTCTCTCTCCTTTTCTTTTTTTCTCTTTTCTTTTCTTTTCTTCTCTTCTTGTTCTTCTTCTTTTCTTCTTCTTTCTTTCTTTAGCTGAATAAGGGAAGAAGATGACTGGTGGCTCATGGCTAGAAATCTGGCAATGAGTGGAGAAAATAGGCAACAAGCAGTGGTGGATGGCTGCTGATGATGATTAGCTAGCCAGAATCAAAGAAAAAAGAAACCACATAAAAATAGGGGTTTCAATGTTTTTTGGTAGTTGGCCGCTCACCAATGGATATAGACTCATTGTAGAGAGTCATGGGGAGGCCAAGGTACTCAGCCCATGCTCGGCTTCAAGAGATGGCGACACCAGGGGCTGGAGAAAAGGAGAGAAGTATCGAAAAAATAGGAATTTTTTTATTCATGGCTTTCCAACGAAATCGGTGGCCGGCTACTACGCTAAATGCTATGGGAAGAGGGAAAGAGAGAGAGGAAATAAGATCAATGCTTTACCTTAGCTTCAATGGTATCTCTGACTTCGATTTCTACAGGACACAATGTTAGAGAAATCGACAAAATAGGAAAGAAAGAAGGAAGAAGAAAAGAGGAGAAGGGCCGATGCTTGTTATGGATTATTTTAAATAGAGGGGGCAGAAGGAGATTTTGAAGAAAAATCTGATTTTTCACCGTAGGATCGTCAAGATCTGATCAGATCTAAGGTAGATTTTTTTATAAAAATTTCTACGATCTGATCAGATCTAAGAGTTCTTAGATCTGATCATAGTGATCTAATACTAAAAATTAAATTAAATTAAATTAAATTAAATTTTAAGTATCTTGTTGGATAATCTGATTATCCTATGATGATTCTATTGATTTCTGAGGTTTTGAAAGGAGCCACGTATGCACCTGGCCTCTATCGATATCCACTCGAACAGACAAATCTTTCTTCCAAAGATCATATCTAAATCTGATCTATAGTTTCTTCAAAACTATTTTTGAAGGCAGTCCGTTCATCTCACGAACACCGTCGCGTAGATCCTGAATCTTATACCAAAAATCTTGGACCTTCTTCTCAGATTTGTGCCTAACTTTTTAGGTGTGTAGAAGAGAGAGAGAGAGAGAGGATAGAGGGGGCATGGAATATGGTATGGGTGATAGCACCTATGCGTAGAAAATAAAATCATGTGATCCTCTCTTTGGCGTGAGAAAGGTTTCTTAAACCCAACACCATTTAGAGTCTTTCTTTGACCAAATCACTTATTATTTGATCAAAGAGACTCTAGGACTTATTCTCCACATGAAAACTCAGATCTCATTTGCTTTTGTCACCAAAATTCAATCTAGAAAGTGGCAGCATGAGTAGATAAAGAAGAGTCCATTGCACCTAGGACTCTTCCCTCAAAAGTTTGATTCAAATCAAACTCTATCAAAAATTTAGTGAAACCACCACCATAAATCATGAAATTTGGCACACCCATAGCCTAACTCGAGCCCTATCACATATCCAAAAATCATATCAAAAAGATTTTTAGAAAATTTTTTAGAAGTATTTAATCAGGTGACCCTTAATTCTCTCAATTGGGTCAACTTTTGACCCTAGACTAATTGCACTAGGAATGAATTTAATTTCTATAATTTATCTGATATGAACTTATTCTAGTCAGATGAAAATAAATCCATTCAACATACAAGAATGAGTCAAATCAAATTTGACTCGATTGCGATGAATCAAAAAGATTATAGAAGGAAAAAGTCTTGCTCAATCATGTGCTAGCACGATTATCTTGAACCTGATTGGATCTAATCCAAATCAATCAAACTGGATTGGCTCAATTGATAACATCAAAACCCAAACCCTTGTATGTATGATCTAGTTAGGTTCAGGTTTGTATGGTAATGAGACATGTCATGATCTCGATCATCGACATCATCAAAATACCTTTCGATGGATCAGAACTCTTCTGATTCATATAATTAGAATGATCGATCATCAAAATCATTCTAATTGCTCTCAAAATTCTCTAATGATGCCTAGTAGTATATAGTGGCAATCCATCAGAATTGAAAGCGAACCTCTCAGTGCAACTATCTGTGTGATTAGGTTCTTCTATCTTGAGCTTCGATAGGATTAGGGTTAAGGTGAACTCGTCAAACCCAACATCTGTCATATGAATTAATCATTTGATTTGAGTCTGATATAAAATCCTAATAGAAACTCTTTCTATCATCTTCACTCTGTCATGTCCATAGGCTTAAGAACTCAATCTCATGATTATCATAGGACTATTTTTCATCTATCGAGATAGATAGATTTTCTATTGGTGCAATCTAATTTCTACAATAAACATGCTATATCCAACATACACCTCAGAATTTTGAATGGCTAGAAGATCGAGTTATGGTGTAGTCAAACTATAACACCCTCAAGGTGATCTATCGATGCACTTCAGATCAAAGAACTAGACAACCACTACAGCATCGAGCTAGTCATTGATGAGAAGGTAGACTTTCTTATGACTGCTCGAGGTGATCATACTCAGTGCCCTCATTCTCTAACGAGTATCTGTACTCTCTCTAATGTCTCCACACCATAAACTCAAGATACATCAATTCTAAGAAAGCGATCGTACACCAATCTTCTGGATCGATCACCATCCTCGTGATGATCCTATGGTCGGAAGCAATTTATGAGTTCATTATGAAAATTCATATCTTAAATTTTCAACTCTTAAAAATATAAATTATCATTACCATTAATTTAAAAGATGTATCACAGATACTTTAAATATACATTATGATAGAAAATAATTTTTTTATTAATTTATAATCAAAATTATAAAATTATTCTTAGAAGTGTATTATAAGTGTTTAGTCAATCTGGCTTCTAGGGCACATATCTAATAAACTTTCACTTGATCTAAAGTTAATTGGCTATAAATCTAAGTCTCATCTTCTCAAGGTGGACTTTAATTTTCTGCTGGCCCAATGACTTCGTAAGTGGGTCTGTCGCATTATCTATGGAGTCGACTCTCTTGATCTTGATGTATTACTTCTCGAGGTAATCACGGATGAGGTGGTATCGCTGCTCGATGTGCTTGAATTTTTGATGAGATCTTGACTCCTTAACAAGGGATATGACGTCATTATTATCGCAGTATAGAAGAATGGCATCTGATGGCATTAATCCAAGCTCTACGATGAACTTTTTGTACCAGAATGCCTCCTTTGTAGTCTCTGATGCAGTGATGTACTCTTATTCTATGGTGGAGTCTGCTATCATCATCTGTTTGAAACTCTTTCAACTGACAGCTCCATTATTATAAATAAATAGACTTCTAGATATTGATTTTTGATTATTTATGTTAGATAAATTTTGAATCTGTATACCCCTGAACCTAAAGTTTTTCATTACCAAAAACTAAAAACATATTCTTAGTCCTTCTCAAGTACTTAAGGATACATTTCATAGAAGTCCAGTACTCTTTGTCTAGATTCGATTGATATCTACTCGTGATGCTCATAGCATGGGCAATATCGGATCGTGTACATAGCATAACATACATGAGACTTTCTATTATCGAAGCATAAGGGATCTTACTCATGTATTCAATCTCCTTAGGTGTGCTAGAGCATATCTTTTTGGAGAGATGAATGCTATATCTAAAGGGTACTAAACCTCTTCTAGAGTTTTTTATGTTGAACCTCTTCAGCATCTCCTCTATGTACATTTTCTATGAGAGATCTAGCATCATATTCGGTCTATCCCTATAGACCTTAATTTCTAGAATAAAAGATGCCTCTCCTAGATCTTTCATAGAGAACTCCTTAGACAACCATATTTTGACTATAGTCAATATGAAAATCTCATTCCTAATTAGAAGGATGTCATCCACATACAGTATAAGAAAGACAACAGCACTCCCACTGATCTTTTTGAAAATATAGGGCTTTTCATTCTCGATGAATTCAAATAATTTGATTACATCATTGAAACGACCATTCCAGCTCTGAGATGCTTGCTTAAGTTCATATATGAATCTTTGCAGCTTGCATACTTTGTGATCATCATCTCTGGATGTGAAACCTAGCAGCTATTGTATATAGATATCTTCTTTAAGATATCCATTTAAGAATACCATTTTCACGTCCATCTATCATATTTCATAATCAAAATAAGCTGCAATAGCAAGCAATATGCGGATGGACTTGAGCATAGCTACTGACAAAAAAGTATCCTGATAGTCAATGCCTTCGCACTGACTATACCCTTTCGCTATGAGCCTTGCTTTGAATGTCTCTACATTCCTATCGGTATTTATTTTTCTCTTGAAGATCCATTTACATCTAATAGGTACTGTACCTTCAGGTGGATCTACCAAGATCCAGACTTGGTTCGAATGCATTGAGTCAATCTCTGACTTCATTGCTTCTAACCATTTTTTGGAGTCGATATCTGATATTGCCTTATCATAGATTTTGGGATCATCACCATGAATCCCATTTCCTATGAGGAATATTTTCTCTACGTCTTCTGAGATAGTACCTAAGTATCTTTCAAGAGGATGAAAAACTCTACTTCCGATCTATAAGGTGGAGGAGGTAGTGTTCTTAGGTTGGCTCAATCTGATTTAGGTTTCACTTAGGTTTCTTAGCTCGTGGCTCTTGTGAAGACTTTCTCATCAAGCTTAATCTGCCTATCCAATGCCACTATCTTGAATAAACTATTTTTCAAGAAAGATGGCATGTCGACTCACAATCACATTATGGATCTTCTGGAATGATAGAAATAGTATCCTAATGACTCTTTAGGATATCCTATGAATCGAGCTCTAAAGGAACCTAAGACTCTAACTTGTCCATCTGTTGTCTTCTTGACATGAGCCTAGACAACCCTAAATTCTGAGATGACTCAGACTTGGATTTCTTACCATGCCATATCTCATACGGTGTGGTAGGAATGATTTTAGAGGAAAATCCTATTCAGTAAATATATTAGCGGTTAATAATGAATTGTCCCCAAAAAAAACTCAGGAAGGTTCGTGAAGCTCATCATGGATCGGACCATATCCTAATAGAGTCCTGATTTCTCCGTTCTGAAATCTTGTTGAGTTGAGGTGTTCCTGGTGGAGTCCATTGAGAGACTATGCCATTTATCCTTAAGATAGTCTAGGAAATTTTTGACTAAGGATATTCACCTCCTCGATCTGATCGAAGAACCTTAATGGGTTTTTTAGTTTATTTTTCTACTTCATGTCTGAATTCTTTGAATCTTTTCAAAAGCTTCAGACTTATGTCTCATCATAAGATACACATACCCATACCTAGACAGATCATCGGTAAAGGATAATGAAGTAGACAAAATTGCCTCTAGCCTGGCACATCAAATGGGCCGCACACATCAGTATGTACTAGGGCAAGGAGATCTGTGGCCCTTTCCCCATGTCCAACAAAAGGGAGTTTAGTCATTTTGCCTTGAAGACAAGATTCACAAGTTGGATATGACTCAAAAGTCAATGGACTCAATAGCCTAGATTTTTCTCCAATTTGTTAATCCTATCTTCTGCTATATGACCTAATCTCAGGTGCCATAGATATCTATCGTTTAGACTATCCCTAGGTCGTTTTAATTCACGTTTTGGCATTCGATAGTTTAGGTGTACATCAATATGTAACTGATAAAGACCATTAATAAGGAAAACCATTTGCAATTTTATTTCTTTCATAAAGAATGTTACAATGGTCCTTAAGAAAAGGTAATCACATAAGCCTTCTTGTGCTAAGCATGAAACAGAAATCAAATTCCTGCTAGCTGCAGGCACATAATAACAGTCTTTAAAACTAAGTCTAAACCAGATGGTAATCGAAGAGGGTATGTTCCCACGGCTACTGCAGCAACTCTTGCTCCATTACCTGACATGCGTAGGATCATGTCTCCATCCCTCAGCCTCCTGCTATCCTCAAGACCCTGCATAGAAGTGCACAGAGATGAGCACTAGAACCAGAGTCAAGCACCCAACTGGATGCAGAAGAAACCGTAAGGTTAGACTCAATAACGAGCATACCTCCAGAAGGACCTTCCTTCTTGTTCTTCAGGGTGGCCAGGTAAGTAGGGCAGTTCCGCTTCCAATGGCCGTCGCTGTTGCAATGGAAACATTTTTCCTTTGCCATCGGCCTTCTTCTTCGGTTCTGCCTTCTTCTTCTTTGATCCTTCCTACCTTTTGCTTTTTCACAGACTTCTTTTTCTTTCCATAAGACTTTCTTTTGGAAGAAGTCCGTTCCATAGCAAGAACTGAGCCTTTAGAACCTTTCATAGAAAGCTCAGCGGTAACCAGCATATTCATCAACTCGGCCAAGGAATTTTGAAGTTTATGCATGTGGTAATTCATGATGAATTGCCCATATGCATCAGTCAAGGATTGCAGAATAATATCGTTCTACAAGTCCAAGAGTCCAACTTCACACCGAGCTTCTCAAGCTCTTCCATGTCCTTGATCATTGTCAGACAGTGATCTTGGACTGACTGCCCATCACGCATCTTAGCCTTAAAAAGTCATTTAGTGACTTGATATTTGGCTGCGCGACTCTGTTCACCAAACATCTCCTGCAGGTGAGCCAACATTTGGCGAGCAGTCCCGATATCTTCATGTTGGCGCTGGAGCTCATCAGACATCGAGCCCAACATGTAATATCTGGCCTTATTATCTTCATCAATCCATTTTTTAAGAGATGCTCTCTGTTCAGTGGATGGAATATGCTGGTAAGGTGGGAAGGGATCCATGGTTCCAAACACATGAGTTCAACTTCTCAAAACCCAAAATTATTTTGTAGTTCCTGGAGCCTAATCTTTATAAGTTGGGATTTGGTCAGCCTATGTGATGTCCAGGATACGTGCCTAGTGGGATTGGACGCAGACATTTTTTTGTAGAGAGTCAAAGTTTTTAGTTAGATTTTATAATTAGACTTGACCTAATTTATTTAGAAGTTTCATTTTTAAATAAATTAGACTTTCACTATTTACTCGGATTTCTATACTCTCTTAGTAGAGATGTAAAAATCTCTACGATTATTGATTTCTAATGGATGATGCGGTCCCACCAACCGGCTCACCATCTTTCTAACAGTTATTGGTGATGGATCAACTGATGAGTTGATAACTCTTATCCATTGATTCTCTAATCATGATGCACCGAAACTTGATCTCTAATTCATGAAGCTCACCATGCTCAGAATATTGCTCTACTCCTTAGTTAAGTCAGACCCACCATTTGCATGAATTAAATTTCTGATTGGATCTCTCATCATATTTGAAATATTGAGCTCAATCCATCCTCCAACCCATAGCATCCAATGCCTAATAGACATCGTTGCATCTTTCTGGTGCAATTGAACCACTGTATCCAATCAAAAATAATTAACCCCGAGAAGGGCCCGCATATCTACAATGGTGAAAGATATTAGACTTAATATTTTCTTAAGAAGATTTAATTTAGGTCTCTTTAAACTCGATTTGACTTAGTCATAACAATTATGATAAACCTAGTGGCATGGATTGTCTCAAATTATTAGCCACCTCAAATCAGATTTATGCCTAACTTTTTAGACATGTAGAAGAGAGGGGGAGAGAGGATAGAGGGAGCATGGGATATGGTATGGGTGATAGCACCTCTACGTGAAAAATAAAATCATGCGATCCTCTCTTTGGCGTGAGAAAGGTTTCTTAAACCCAATGACATTTAGAGTCCTTCTTTGATCAAATCACTTATTATTTGATCAAAGGGACCCTAGGACTTATTCTTCATATGAAAATGTAGATCTCATCTAGTTTTGTTGCCAAAATTCAATCTAGAAGGTGGCGGGATGAGTAGATAAGGAAGAGTCTATTTCGCCTAGGACTCTTCCCTCAAGAGTTTAATCCAAATCAAATTCTATCAAAAACTTAGTCAAATCACCATCATAAATTATGAAATTTGGTACACCCATAGCATGACTCAATCTCTATCACATATCCAAAAATCAAATCAAAAATATTTTTAGAGAATTTTTTAGAAGTATTTGATCAAGTGACCCTCAATTCTCTTTATTGGGTCAACATTTGACCCTAGTCCAATTGCACTAGGAATGGATTTAATTTTTATAATTTATCTAATCTAAACTTATTCCAGTTAGATAAAAATAAATTCATTCAAGATACAGTAGTGAGTCAAATTAAATTTAACTCGATTGCGATGAATCAGAAAGATTATAAAAGTAGAAAGTGAGGCTCAATCATGTGCTAGCAAGATTACCTTGAACCTGATTGGATCTAATCCAAATTAATCAAATTGGATTAGCTTAATTGATGACATCTAGATCTAAATCTTTGTATGTGTGATCTAGTTACATTCAGTTTCATATGGTAATGAGACAAGTCGCGATCTCTATCATCGACATCATCGAAATATCTTTTGATGGATCAGAACTCTTCTGATTTATACAATTAGAATGATCAATCATCAAAATCATTCTAATTACTCTCAAAATCCACTAGTGACACCTAATAGTATATGGTGGCAATCCATTAGAACTGAAAGTAAATCTTTTGATGCAGCTATCTGTGTGATTGGGTTCTTCTATCTTGCGCTCTGATAGGATTAGAGTTAAGGTGAACTCATCAAATCCAACATCCATCATATGAATTAATCATTTGATTCAAATTCGATGTGAAATCCTAATAGAAACTCTTTCTTTCATCTTCACTCTACCATGGCCATGGGCTTAAGAACTCAATCTTATTATTATCATAGGATTACTCCTCATCTACCAAGGTAGATAGATCTCCTATTGGTGTAATCCAATTCCTACAATGAACATGTTATAGCAACATATACCTCAGAATTTTGAATGACTAGAAGATCGAGTTATGGTGTAATCAAACTATAATATCCTCAAGGTGAACCATCGATATACCTCAGATTAAAGAATCAGACATACCACTACAGTATCAAGCCAGTCATCGATGAGAAGGTAGACTTTCTTATGATTGCTCGAGGTGATCACGCTCAGTGCTCTCGTTCTCTAATGAGTACATATACTCTCGCTCTGATGTCTCTACATCATAGATTCAAAATACATCTATCCTAAGAAAGTGATCGTACACCAATCTTTTAAATCGATCACCATCCTCGTGATGATCCTATGGTCGAAAGCAGTTTATGAGTTAATTATAAAAATTCATGTCTTAAATTTTTAACTCTTGAAAATATGACTTGTCATTATCATTAACTCAAATGATGTATCACAGACATTTTACATACACACTATGATAGAAAATAACCATTTTATTAATTTATAGTTAAAATTATAAAATTATCTTAGAAGTGTATTACAAGTGTTTAGCTAATCTGACTTCTAGGGCACACATCTAACAGATTTATGAAGGATTTTCTAGGGTTTCATCAACTTTAGGAGTCTAATTCCATGTCGAACGTGATGGAGAAGAAGACTCCCATTAGGTGTGGGCCGATTTATGAAGGATTGGTCCAATTAAATCAAGTTATCACATATACAATCTAGTTTAATTTTTATCTTAAATTGAAAAATAAAAAAATATATATAAAAGAAAGTGAGTTATAAAATGAATATCATAAGTATGTATTATGGTGGTAATATAAATGCCTCGGATCGAGCTATCCAACATCTGGATTGCCTCAGATCGACACTAGAACATTAGTATTCCAAGGTCAAAATGCTTCATATACTTTCTCCTGACCTACAAAATGATCCAAAGCACTTTACCAATTCCAATAATTTTGTTCTAAGATAAATGGTGATACAACTGTGATCCAACCATGATCAAGCTATTCTCTACTAAATTGAAAATGGTGAAAGTAAATAAGAAATTTCAATCACGCCAGCAATAGCCTTCTTATCTTGAAAAATGGCCATGATCTCAAAATAACGTGATTAGCAAAATGGCATAACAACCACAAAATCTTCCTCTAGAAATAGAAAAAGCCCTAAGGACCCAGGTAAGTAAGAAATCCCTCTTAGAGAATTCGTTGTTGCTTCTTCATTCTCTGCTAACTTGAGCATTGGAAGATCCTCATCGGAGTTAAATCCTCTGCTCAAACTTTATTTTGCATGTCACTCTAGCACCTCCTACGAGAAGCCGACTGCTCCACTCTCAAAGCAAATAATTTCTAGCAACAACAGATAGAGGAAGGGCCTTACTAGTCAAACATGCCATCTAGAAAGGCATCTTCGTGTCTCACGGATGCCACTACCTCCCATCAGGTAGAGTTCAAAGGCGATGACCTCGTCCAACCCATGATGGTAGAAGTTTCTCCACCTCCTCAACTGGTTCCTGTGATGATGGACCAATTCAATCTACTCCTTCAACAGGTTAATACATTAATGACTGCTCTTCAAGCAGTCCAAAATACTCTTGCACCTCCTTCTATGATACCATAATTGAGTCAGGCTATCCCAGTCCCTACATCTCCCTTGATGGTACAGCCTGTTCCTCCTTTGATGGTCCCGACTGTGCCCCTTGCCATGGTACCACCTCAACTGTCGAACTCCAACCTAAAACCATAGGTCGATCCTCTTTGGACATTCCCTTAAAGTCCAAAGAGGAAGCAGACCCACCAAAGGTCTATTAGCCCATAATCTGGGCACGGTTCAACCCCCAATCGTCATTCTTCTCAACAGTCTGAGATATACATGGTTCAGGATAAAATTTTGGAGAAGAGGCTTTAGGAGCTTGACAAGCAAATTGAGGTCATTAATAAGATCTTCTAAGCCTTGTGACGGTTTCAGTGGTGAACCTCTCTTCGATAAAAGGATATTGAGGGAGCCGCTCCCGCCAAACTTCAAGCTAGTCCTGTTTAAAACTTACAATGGGACTACTGACCCCGTCGACCATGTGAAGACCTTCAAGGCAGCACTACTCTTTCAAGAAGCATCCGATGCCATCCTTTGTTGGACATTCCCTGCAATCCTCAAAGGGGTAGCCCGACAATGGTATTCGAGTCTAAAGTTGGCCTCCATCCACTCCTTTGAAGAGTTAAGCTAGTCCCTAACTATGCATTTTGTCAGCAATCGAAAGCAGCAAAAGCAGTCTGACTACCTCAACACCATCCATCAGAGAGAAGGAGAGTCAATCCACAGCTATGCTAGTTGCTTCAATGCGACAACTCTGAAAGTCCGCGATCTTGATCAGTTGATCGTAATGACCATTTTAATAGGTGGATTATAGAAGAATGATTTAAAAAAATTATTAATAAAATCCTTCCCCTGGGACTATACAGAAATGCTGAAAAAGATGGCAAAATATTACCGCATTAAAGAATCTTTTTGTGATGATGTCCCTACCAATCCAATAAGAAGCGCTTCCCCAAAGTGCAGGAAGATTATCGTCGACGCTCCTGATCTCCACCTTGAAAGTAGAGGGCAAGAGGTCCTCCTATAAATCACCGATCTCTGAGTCCCCAAAGAAGGGACCGACAGCGCTCTCTCCCGAGGCGTTATCATAACTACATGCCTCTGAATGCCTTCCGAAAAGAGGTATTAATGCAAATCCAATCCGAGCTCCCCCAGCCTCCGAAGATATGGATGAAGTCTAAATGCCGCGATCCTATGAGATACTATTTCTATCACCATGACCATGATCATGATACCGAGGATTATCGCCTCCTCCGAGATGCGATCGAAAGACTTATTCGTAAGGAGAGGCTCAATCACTTTGTTTGGAAAAGAACTCTCCCATGCTGACCTCCTTTAAAAGCTCAACAACTACCTCATCAGCCTTAGCACCCCTTGCCAGTGCCAGCTCTAGAGGCAAATGGACCGATTAGGGCAGAAGAGCAACCCCTCTGAGGTGAAATCCATGTGATCATTGGGGGGTTGTTAGATTCGACAGCATAGAAGAAGCCAAGGCTCGAGGATCGGCTCGAAGATCTAATAATTTTCACTGAACAAGATGCAAAGGATGTACAGCAGCCACATAATGATGTTGTGATTATAACTTTAAACTTAGCTGATTATAATATACACCGTGTATTCATCGATAATGGAAGCTTAGTGGATATTCTGTACTTCTCTATCTTTTCCTGAATGAAATTTTCTCCTGATTGGTTAAGTAAATTCAATACACTAATCTAAGAATTTTTTAGAAACTTAGTAATTCTAGAAGGAATAATTAAATTGCCCATCACAGTAGGCATCCCATCGCAACGGGTGATGTTCCACGTTGATTTTCTTATAGCAAAACTTTCATTAGCCTATAATGCAATTCTCGGACGATTCAGTCTTTGAACATTGAAAGCCATGGTCTCCAACTATCATTTGACAGTCAAATTTTTGACACTTAATGGAGTGGAGAGAATCCGAGGTGACCAGTTGGTGGTGCGGCAATGCTTTGTCGCCAGACTACAGACGAAAAATTGGCTAAAAAGTCAGCTAGAACTCTCAATAGGGCTTAAAGCCTGAGATGATCTGACCGAGGAATGTGCTTAGCCATCCAAGGAACTCCTAGAGATCCGACTGAGGAAAGAAAACCCTCATCAATCTATAAAGATTGGCTCATGACTTGACCAGGTAATCAAAAGCCGGCTAATCGCTCTTTTGTAGGCAAATACAGACCTATTCGCCTAGTCAACCGTAGACATGCCCAGCATCAACCCAGAGGTCATGGCCCATTACCTGAAGATGGATCCAATCTACCATCCGATAAAGTAGAAGAAGCAAAATTTTACCCCGGAGTGTCAAAAGAAGAGCTCGACAAACTGCTCAAAGCCGACTTCATCAAAGAGGTGATATACCCTGACTGGCTAGCAAACATTGTGCTAATGAAAAAGACGAATGGAAAATAGTGTATGTATATCGACTTCACCGATTTGAATAAAGCCTGCCCAAAGGATAACTATCCATTTTTTCGAATCGATCAATTAGTCGATGCCACCTTCGGGCACAAGCTTCTCAGCTTCATGGATGCCTTCTTCGACTATAACCAGATCTGGATGACATCTGAAGATGAGGAGAAGATGGTCTTTATAATTGACCAAGGATTGTTCTGTTATAAGATGATGCCCTTTGGTCTAAAAAATATCGGAGCCACTTACCAAAGACTGATCAATAAGATTTTCAAGGATTAGATCGACAGAAATATATAGGCATACATGGATGACATATTGGTCAAAAGCTGCAAAACTTCTGACCATATTGCAGACCTCTGAGAGACCTTCAACACTCTTCATCGATATTAAATGAGATTGAATCCTATGGAGTGTGATTTTGGAGTCACAGTCGGCAAGTTTCTTGGCTTCATGGTTTTTTGTAGGAGCATCGAGGCTCATCCTGAGAAAATTAAAGTGGTCCTAGAAATGACTTTGCTAAAAATAGTCAAAAAGGTACAATGCCTAACTGGTAAATTAGTCTCTCTTAACCATTTCATTTTTAGGTCAGCTGAGAGTTGCCTTCCTTTCTTCCGGATCCTTAGACAGCTAAAGAATTTTCAATGGACCTCTGAATGCCAAAAAACCTTTAAAGAGCTGAAAAAGTACCTTAATTCTCTACCTCTACTCGCTAAGCCACAATCGGAAGAAGAGCTCCTCCTATACTTGGCCATTTCTTCGGTGGCTATCTGCGTAATCCACATCGAGAAGAAGGACGACTACAAAAGTTGATTTATTATACCAACAAGGTCTTCCATGATGCAGAGATCAGGTACACTAGATTAAAGAAGCTAATCCTTGCACTGGTCATCACCATAACAAAGCTCCAACCTTACTTTCAAGCCCACACCATGGTACTACTCACTGACCAACCAGTTAAAATGGTGCCTCACTGACCAGACACCTCGGGTCGGATCGCTAAATGGGCTTTGGAGCTCTCAAAATTGGACATATACTATCAACCAAGGCCCTACATCAAGGCCCAAATTTTGGTTGATTTTACCCTTGAATGCACTATCCCAGTACAAGAAAATCCAGAAGGGAACATAAAGGAGAGGCCGAAGGATCCTTCAAGCTCAGAAGATAATAAAAGTTTGGGACTAGCCCCTAAAGAATTATGAAGCTTATATGTTAACGGCTCATCTAACTCATCCAAAGCAGGAGTCGGACTCATCTTATCTAGACCTGAAGGAGAGGTAGCGGCATATGCTCTATGCTTTGAATTCTCTACTATAAATAATGAGGTAGAATATGAGACCCTGATCACTAGATTGAAGATCGCCAAGGAGACTGGAGCCCAACATTTAAAAGTTTTCAGCGACTCACAACTGATGGTCGGATAAGTCAAGGACGAGTACGAAGCTAAAGAGAATAATATGAAAAGATACCTTCTCAAGGTAAAAAGCTTAACCTCCTCCTTCCCATACTTTGATGTACAATAGGTTTCAAGATCTCAGAATATCAAAGCAGATGCTCTCTCAAAATTGGCATCATCATTACCTATTGACCTGAAGAAGGAGAACTACTTCGAAATGCTAAGGACTTCGAGTTTGGAAGAACCCGCTACCATTCGACAGATCGATAAGGAGCTGAGTTGGATGGACTCTCTTCTGAAATATCTGAGATTGGACGAGCTCCCACCAAATCGAAAAGAGGCTCGTAAGATTAGAAATAAGGCTGCAAGATACGTACTTCTAGATAATGAATAATACAGGTTGTTCTTTTTTATTACACTTCTAAGGTGTTTGTGCCTGTCAAAAGCTGATTATGTCCTACGAAAAGTTCATGAGAAAATCTATGGAAGCCACTTAGGGGATAGATCTCTATCATATAAAATCCTCTATCAGGAGTGTTATTGGCCAATAATGCAATAAGATGCACAAAACTTCATCAGAAAGTATGATCGGTGCCAACAAATTATTAGGATTCAGCATCAACCGACATCACTTCTAACCCCAATTGAAACACCCTAGCCTTTCATCCAATGGGGTCTGGACATCCTAGGTCCATTCCATCGTGCCTTGGGCGCCATTGATTACTTCACGTAGTGGATAGAAGCTGAGCCTTTAGCTCGCATTTTTGAAACGAAGATCAGAGACTTCATATGGAAGTCAATCATCTATCAATATGGACTCCCCAAAGTGCTAATTTCAGATAATGATAGATAATTCAGCATTGTAAAACTCCATAAATTTTATGAGGATCATGGGATAAAGCAGCACTTCACCTCAGTGAGTCATCTATAGGCGAATGGAGAGGTTGAGGTCATAAATAGGACCCTCTTACAAGGCCTTAAGGCCCAATTGGATCGGACTGGGGGGTCATGGATAGAAAAACTTTATCATGTCCTCTAGTCCTATCAAACTATCCAAAGAGTTTCCACTGGTGAGATGCCCTCCAATCTAGCATTCGGAATGGAGACGATAATACTAATGGAGTTCGGGCTTCCCTCCCTCAGAGTGGAGAAGTATGATGAAGATACCAACCCTATTTGGCTAAGAGCCAACCTCGACTTGATCGAGGAGAGCAAAGAGCATGCAGCAATAAAAATGATGGTCTATCGCCAAAAGGTGGCAAAATACTACAACGCACATGTCAAAGCCAAGAAATTCTGAGCCGACGATCTTATCCTTCGACGAACTGAGATCTCGAAGCCTATGGAATAAGAAAAACTTACACCAAATTGGGAAGACCCTTACTAGATCGTTGAGGTGATCCACCCAAAAACCCACCGTCTGAAATAACTGAACAAAAATCTACTCCCAAGGTCTTGGAATTTAGCCAATCTCCAAATGCACCATCAGTAATACAAATAAAATGAATGAACCATTGAGTTCTTTTCTAAAATTGTCAATCGATAGTTGGATCACAAAATGAGTATGACTTGGAGTCACTTCAAAAATAAAATCCCTTTGTTTAGAACTACAGCTCAGTGAACTCCTCGGATCAAAGTCACTTTAAAATAAAGTCTCTTTATTCGGGACTACAACTCAGCAAACTCCTCAGATCAGAGTTGCTTCGAAAATAAAGTTTCTTTGTCCAAGACTACAGCTCAACGAACTTCTTGAGTCAGAGTTGCTTTAAAAAAAAATTTCTTTGTTCGAGACTATGGCTCAACGGGCTCCTTAGATCGAAACCATAGCAAGTCAAAAAAATTTTCTATAATTAGGGCAATGAAATCCTAAGAGATGAGATATCAGATCAGAATAATCTAAAAAAAGTTTAAATTTTTTATGAAGGAAAGGAAGATGATTCTTCATTGCAAAGAATTCTTACAAGAGCAATATTGCTATTGCTTTTAAAAGAAATAATAAAAAGGAAAAAAATTTATGTCAAAGTTACAACGAGCCCTACAAAATCAAGATCCTGTTTATTGCCTTCTCTTCATTGGAAATTAGGAAACACGATCGGAAAGCTTATTGGAGTTGAAATCGCATTCATCCGGTACTCATTCCTTCATGGCACCAAGGCTTTGGGAGCCCATAAGAGGTGCCCAAATTGAGAGGAGTGGCAAGTTGGAGGTGATGGAGATCCCTTCGAGGTTGAAATTAGATTTGCTTGGAATCTAATTCTTCACGACTTGGAACTAGGGGACCCTCCATCAGTGCGGATGCATGCTGGAAACATCGGAAAACAATGCTTAGGATTGCATCAAAGCCTCTGATTGTTGTCTCAAGACTGTGGTCTTGGATAAAGCCACAACTAAGCAAGTCTTAAGGAAATAAGATGCATTCTTCACCTGTGTTCCCTATGGTGGTCCAATTCTTTCCTTCCTTTCCCTCTATAGAGGTGGTACTATTAAAAAATATATCCTAGAGTCAATCATCTAAGTGGTAGATGATTAAAATTAGTATATGAATTATCTAATAATAATAGTTATTTGGCTAGTTCATCATAAAAATTTTATCTTTCTTAAATGAACTCCTAAATTATGATGAAGTTCTTAGAACCATAATCAATCGATAAAGAAGAATTTATCAAATGGTTTTTAATTTGTTCATGATAAAATGATAAGTTATTAATAAGAATGATAACTTATCGAGTATAGATCATTGTATGCCATATGCGTTGGTTGTCCTCGTAAACAAGTGGTGTAGAGACACTGGTATGACATTCAGATGAGATGTAGGAATACATTTGCATTAAACATGATCAATGTAGCACTCTACTATCAAGAGTACCTAGTAAGGCCAATGGATATAAGTATTCCTCCGATTTGAGATGACCATGGTGACTTGCAAATAACTCACTATACTTTGGTGCCGGACTGCCTGTATTTCTCATATAGGTTTGAAAGATTTTTAAGTATAGTCAAGTATATATAAAATTGGTGTATGAGTCAAGATGGGATTGACCACTCCTGATTAACTTCAGAAAGAGAATGATTCATTATATTTTAATTTAGCAAAACCAAGGCCTGGATAATTCTCGTAAGGAGTTAGGAGATTTGCAAAATTTTAAGGTACAATAGAGATGATTTGTATGAGTATTTGATAGCGTACTCGAAGTCATCTTCAGCATTATTGGTCATAGAAATGAATTATACGATAATCATGGGCTAGGGTTCTAAGAATATTGCTTTGCATACATTCAACTTATCCGGACATCGAGAACCATTGCTAGATGGTTACTTTAACTGGTATAGAAATTGATTTCTATGCTACCGACTTAGGTTCGAGCCTATAGGATCACATACATAAGAGGTTGTAATCTAATTATATGATTAATCGATGATTGAGAATCATTCTAAGATCAAACATTCAATACGATTGATGTTTGACCTAATGCAAGTATTGTAGGAGGATTGATTAGCAATTGGATTACTAATTAGCTCAATTTGATTGAGCAATCAGGCTGGGATCAAGTCTAATTAAATTAGATTCAATTAAAATTGATTTGGACTTAATTAGATTAAGTTTAATTGGTTTATTAGATAAGCCAATTACAAGAAAAAATAATTTCTAGTTGGATTAGGATTTAAGTGCACTTAATTTCTAATTGAGTTAGGATTTAAATTAGAATTAAATATAATTTAATCTAATTTAATTAGACTTCTAGTTGGACTAGGATCATCTTTAATTAGGTTGCATTTAATTTAATTTAAGTTAGCTTTAAAATAGTTTTGACCTAGTCAAATAAGAAGAGTCCTAGTTGGACTGGGACTCTCACTCCTTCCTTGCACCAATCAAAGTCAACACCCATATTTTATTTTCATATCTTCATGTGATGTTCTCCATGCCGTTAAGAGCTTCTTCATGCACTAAATATCTGAAGAGATTAATTAAAATTTGATTTGATCAAATTTGGTAAGTGGTTTGGTTTAGTTTTCTTTTGAAAGAATCCCAATTCTCCAAAACATCTCCTTTCCATATGAAAATTTTTCTCTATGCTTTCTTTTCTTTTGTGCACTTATTTCCTTTGGTTTTCCACATGGTTTTTTGATCTTCACACCCAAAAAATAATGGAGGAGGCATCTAAGAGTTGGACGCCTCCTAAAACTCCTCCTTGGTCCCCTTTTAAGATTAGGTTTTCACCTAGTCTTCTATACATAAAAAGGGAGGACACCTCCTATTAGGTTTAGGACGTGTAAAATCCAAAAAAATTATGAAAAAACTAGAAAAAAAGATGGAGAAGGCATGGAGGTTTGGGGCACCAAGTTCCTTGAAGAAAAGGTCTTCATCAAGATATCAAATGTTGATGTCTTGAAGGGACAAAGATAAGAGAAGATTGTCTTCTCTTTATTTTTCTTTTAAGTACTTTTCTCTTATTTATTTTATATAATTTTTATATGATAAAAATTTAAGAGAGAGAGAGAGAAAGAGGGCATGGAGATCTGTGCTCCAAGGTGTTAGGACATAGTGATCTTTTTAGATATGATCTGATCATATTCTGATGAGAGAAGAAGAAGAGAAGAAGGTCTTCTCTTAGGATTTATTTGAGAATCCTTCTCCATTTTTTGTAAGATTTTTCTATTAGAAAAATTAGAGAGTGTGAGATCTAGAAACATGGAAAAAGACTAGAGAAGAAGATCTTTCCTTATCCTAGCATAAGGATGTTTTCAGGACATCAATCGTTGATGTCCAGAAAGAGAAGATTTATCTTCTCTTAGGACTCTTTTCTAATGTATTTAATTTCTAATTTTTAGGAGATCCAAAGGTTAGATTTCTCTCCTAATCCTCCTCTTATTCTTCATCTCTTGAAATATCAAAGAGATCCGAAGAATAAATTTAGATTAACCATCCAGGGGAATCTACGAGAAGCTAGCACTTCGAGTGGATCTTTATTCGATGAATCTTCGATTTTGTTGCAGCCTCGTGTGGATCACCTATAGAGATTGGATGTGTGTGTGACTCTAAAGACAACAACAAAAATCAATCATGGAGTTCTTGATCCATGCAAGATAAGAGATTTGATCTCTTCTTTCATGTAGATGTGATTTAGATTTCAGATTTAGAATCATTCTAGATCTAGGGTATTGATTTGATCAATACCAAAACCTTTTATTTTCAGATTTAGAATGCATTATAATTTATTATAGATCATAGATATAGAATTTAGTAATTAGATTTTATGCATTTATAGATTAAATGATTTAATCTGCATGTTTCACTGTGTTATATTTTAAAAAATATTTTGAAATTCATGCATGAAACCTTACATATTTTTCAACAGTGGTATCAGAGCCAGGTTCATTTATAACATGATCATGTTTGCATTGAATTAAATCTAAAAAAAAAACTCTATAGACCACATATACTGATTATAAGGTTATCCTACTGTAAGATTTATTCCTTACAGTAAAGAGGTTGTTCTAGTATGTGCTGATCTATTCTTGAATCATGAATAAGTTAGATATGATTTAAGTAATTTTATGATTTATTTTTTAATTTTAAATTTGAAATTAAATAAATATTAGATCTATTTTAGATTATTTAGATTAGATCTAAATAATATCAGATTGTACATACTGCTATAAGGTTGTCCTGTAAGGTTTATCCCTTACAGTGGAGAGATTGTCCTAGTATGTACTGATCTGAATAATCTAAATCATAAATATGTTAGATGAGATCTAAAATAATTTATGATTTATTTTTAAATTTTAAATCTAACTTTAAATGATTTATGATCTGATCCATATGATGTATTTTATGTTTAAATCTAGATCCTATTGTTATATATATCGATATATATCTTTTATTTTGAATCTAGAATATGTATGACATACTTATTTTATAGAATTTAAATTATGAACTTACTTTCTATAAAATTCTAAATTTGAAATCTTAGAATATGATCGAAATATTAAAATAAATTAGATCTAAAATTATATATATTGAATATGATTCAATATAAATTATTTACCAATTTGAAAATATTTTAAATGATTAAGTCAAAAATTAGTTCTGAGATTTCATAAATCCAAACCTATAAGCTTTGAACTTAATTAAGAATTAAGTGATTATTTAGGATCTAGATTTATGATTTAAAGATCCTAAGATAATTTCATAAAACATGGGTTAAAGGATAATGGATTATCTTTGATCAGGTCCTTAATTGGATTAGACCTAAGGTTAGATTAAATATGGACTTAGTTAAAAAATTGATTAAACCTAATTAATAATTAATTAAGATTAGATCATTTCTATAGATCACTTCAATAGTTGTAGTTGATCAAAGTCTATACATCTAACAAATGGATACCGATCGTAGCTCAGTGATCGAGGCTGAGTCTTTAGGCAGACTAAATCAAAATTGATAAATCGATTGATGTCTAAGATAAGTCTGACACTCTCAAACTGATGGTTTTTAATTAGCAGCCCGCTTATCTGACTATTTTTGATGGTGTCTAAGATAAGCCTTGGCAGACCTTTCCATCGATCTCACTTATCTGACCAATATGGTTAATCAGGTCTTGATTAGGTTGTTCATTGACTCGTGCTAACCCATGTCACATAGAAAATTAGTGAGACTGATTTTATTCAGTGAGACTAATCTAGGTGTCCATGGATCGATATTGATCCTAGTCCCTACCGATGACTTGAGAAGTTAGTGAGAGGACTTGATTTGGTGAAGTCAGTGGGAGCAAATTAATCCATATCCTTTCTATCCTTAAATCATTAATAATTTTAAATTCTCTAAAATTATTAGATCCTTAAAATGATAAAGTTATGAAGATAACAGAGTCATAGTCTTCCATTAAAGTGTCTAATAATGGATCTATTAACTCAATAATCATTGGAGACCCATAGGCCTGGTGCTTATTGACTAAGGAAATTATCATTCATCATATGACGACTTGATGTGTCTCTCTAATGGTGGTTAGGTTGACCAACTATAGTTGGGCTTAATCATCTATTGGTTAGATGCACCAAGTATAGTCATGTTAATGGTTGAACCTAATCGAATCCTTACGGTGGAGGCCCTAGTCTACTGATTAGATTTTTAGGGCAAAATTAAATTACTAAAAATTATTTGGAGAAATAATTAGTTACGAATCTATCCTTAGATGTACATGGGTTGATCAATCATAGTTGGGCTTATGTGCAGTCTATGTGGATTTTAGTACCTACTAGAAAATTAAAATAATTTTTTAAATTAAAGGTAGAGGCTATCAATTCAAATAAAATAGTGGAAGAACCTTTAGACTAAAGTTCAAGTCTCTAGACTTAAAATAATTCATATACTTAGGTCATTATTCTCTTTTCTTAGAATAAGGCTAAACCCTAATTGCTTAAATCACTATTAGATAGTGATGACTTATGGGATTCAACTTTGATAATTAGTATCAAAAGTTGAATTTGATTCAGTAGTATGAATGGGTTCGCACTGGGGCTTCTAAGCCCAGTTAAAATAATTAGTTCAAAATTAATCCAAATCAAGCATAGTACTTCTATTATTAGAAGCAGGATTATAGGAAGAAGAATTATCTTGCTTTCCTTGACCATAACAGGCTGAATAAGAGAAAGAAGCAAGAGTTGCTCATCAAAAATGTTATATGATAATACTTTAAAATTTTTTTGTATATAATTCTGCTACTTGGGTATGGGATGTTGGTAGTCCTATGTAATTTGTTGCAAGAATTTTAGATAAGTGAAATATTTGAAAATGATGAGAAATACCTAAATATTGGAAAAGGAAGTCTTATTTCAATCCTAACTTTAGAAATTATCAAGTTTATTTTCAAAAAATATTATTTTGAGTGATTGTCATCATTGTCCATTGTTTATGATAAATGTGATCTTTGTTGATCTTTTGGTCAGAAATGATTATCATTTATCAATAAAGAAGATTATTATGATATTATTATGAATAATATTATTGTTGGGGATAAACTCCACTCCCATCAAAGTTTGGTCTGATGCCTAGCTTAATACAACTGGTGATCATGGAAGAACTTCGACTGAAAATTCTCTTTCCAGCAGTCGAACTCCTCTAGCGGCCGACCTCTAGGAGCCAAACTCCTTTTGGATCGCTCCTACAGTCAGACTCCTTCAAGAGCCAAACTCCTTCCAGATTGCTCCTGCAGTCAGATTTCTCCAGGAGCCGACCTTCTTCTGAATTGCTCCTGTAGTTGGGTTCCTCCAGGATTCGAACTCCTTCCAAACTTCTTCGATCGGACTTCTCCAGAAGCAGGACTCCTCCCAGATATATTCGGCCGAACTTCTATAGGAGTCGAGCTTCTTTCAGAATTTTTCTTCAGTCGAATTTCTAACAAGAGTCCGAACTCTTCTAGAGTCGATGTACGTCAAAGTTCTTCATCCCCCCAAGCGGCCCTGGGTGGCTCGATGTTGGATGACTACGGCCGTCACTTTCAGTCCACCGCACACAACAGCAGCCTGCTATTGGATGGCGATGGCTGTTACCATCAATCTACCGTAGATGATGTTACAGATGGTGCCTCCCTCCATGACTGACTATGATAGACCTCGAGCGTGTTAGATATATGTGCCCTAGAAGCCAGAATTGGTTGACACTTGTAATACACTTCTAGGGGCAAAATTATAATTTTGACTATAATTTAATGAAATGGGTTATTTTCTATCACACCTGTGTATTTAGTGTCTGTGATACATCCTTTGAGTTAATGGTAATGATAATTCATATTTTCAAGAGTTGAAAATTTAAGACATGAATAATCATTATTAACTCATAAACAGCTCCCGACCATAGGATCATCACGAGGATGGTGATTGATCCGGAAGGTTGGTGTACGATCGCTTCTCTTTAGTAGATGAGTCTTGAGTCTACGGTGTGGAGACACCGGAGCGAGAGTACAGGTACTCGTTAGAGAACGAGGGCACTGAGCGTGACCACCTCGAGTAGTCATTAGGGAGTCTACCTTCTCGTCAATGACTGACTCGATGCTGCAGTAGGTGTGTCTGGTTCTTTGACCTGAGATGCATCGGCAGTTCACCTTGAGGGTGTTATAGTTTGACTACACCATTACTCGGTCTCCTAGCCATATGGAACCCTGAGGTGTATGTTGGCTATAGCATGTTCATTGTAGGAACTGGATTGCATCAAGATGGGAATCTATCTACCTCGGTGGTAGAGGAGTAGCCCTATGATGATCATGAGAATCAAGTCCAGAAATCCATGGCCATGGTAGAGTGAAATAATAGAAAGAGTTTCTATTTAGGATTTTCACATTGGACTCGAATCGAATGATTACATCATATGACAGAGACTAGGGTTTGACGAGTTTCACCTTAACCCTAATCTGATCGGGGCTCAAGATAGAAGAACTTGAATCACACAGGTAGCTGCACCAAGAGGTTCGCATTCAGCTCTGATGGGTTGCCACCATATACTGCTAGGTGTCACTGGTGGATTTTGGGAGCAATTAGAATGATTTAGATGATCGATCATTCTAGCTGTTCGAATCAGAAGAGTTCTGATCCATCGAAAGGAGTTTCGATGATGTCTATGATAGAGATCATGACATATCCCATTACCATACAGAACTGAACCTAACTGGGTCACACAAACAAGGGTTTGAATCTGGTGATCATCAATTGAACTGATCTAGTTCAATTGATCTGAATGAGATTCAATTAGGTTCAAGGAAATCGTGCTAGCACTCGATTGAACCTAACGTTCTTCTTTTACTATCACAAATAAGTTGTCCTGACTGAGCCAAAGGAGTTTGTGCTCAATCAGAGGCCTTCATATGGTCTGACTGGAGGTTGTCCAAGTCAGAATAGGTTGTCTTATTTGTAAGACATTACCTGCCATTTTTGGTCACCTGCCATTTCTTGTTCTTTGACTTTGGATCAAAAGTCTACCTTTGACTGGTCAAACATTGACCATTGACCCTTTGACTTTTGACCACATGTCATGCACCTATTGGAGAGCTGGTGGGGGCCTGTCCCCCTGCCAGAACCTGGCAAGGAGAGAAGGGCGCACGCCAAGGGTGGCGTGAGCCCAAGTAGGAGGCGCCTAGGAGTCCTTGTTGGACAAGGACTCCACCTCCCTTTTGGATTTCAATCAGAGTTCTACTAAGAATCCAGTTTGACTGGTCTTAGGCGCCCTCTAAGGAGGAATCCAGGGGTCTCTATTCCAACCAATCAGATTTAGATCTGATTTCACAAAGGGTTGTGATTGGTTGAGAGGAAGAGGAGTTGGATCACAAGAGGTCTATAAATAAGACCCTGCGCCCAACCCTAATCCTAAGCTGAATGCAATTGAGAAACCCCACGCCCCAAGGCTGCCTCTCCCCTCCTTCTCCATGCCATAGCTTCTTCTCCCTTGCTCTCCACGTCCAAAAGGTATTTTGGACTTAGGTTGGTGCGATTCAGATCAAGGAAAGGCGATCAAAAACTAGAAGGCTGCGCTGCTGCAAAAGGACGACTGCAGATCTTCAAAAGAGTTTTGAAGATCCTACAGATCAGATCCAGATCTGATTTTTGGAGGTGTGATAGAGAAGAAGAGGATCTCCAGATCCAACCCGAGTGGATACCGGTAGAGGCCAGGCGCTTGCGTGGCTAAGATCCAGAACCTTCCGCTGCAATCAGGATCATCTACAGGGTAATAGGATTACCCAAATCAGGTAAATTAAATTTGATTTAATTTATCTTATTTTATTTTATTTATTAAAATAATAATAATCAGATCTGAAACTTATCAAGATCTGATTGAGATCAAGAGAAAATTTTTGAAATATATCTCTTGATCTGATCAGATCTGGATGAACCTGGACCGGGAAATCAGGATTTCCCTTCAGAGCGGTCTGCTATCAGGCAGTCGCAGCTGTCACCATCAAATCGCTACAAGCTCTGCCTATAAAAGGAGATCCTCCAGATACGATTTCTCTAAGCTCTCCTCTCCTTCTCTAAAAATTCTATCAAATTTTTTTCCGAGCACTCCATTTCTATTGGCCAGAAGAGTTGACTTGATCATCGAAGGATCCTATCGGAGCTACCACTATCGACTCCAGATGGGACTTTATTTTACAGGTCATCAATGACGACCTCGTCCTCCTCCACTTCAGCATAATTCGGCATCAATCAAATTCTGCACCAATAGAATTGGCGCTAGAAGGAGGGTACACCTCTGTTCTTGAGGTGTTCTTGAGGTTTCCTTATTCTTAAAGGAGTGCTAAGTGATGATCCCTCTCCTTTCTCTCTAGAGATATCTCTTCTTCTTCTCTAGAGTTCTTTTTTGAGAGAAAATACCTCTCAGGAGAGCTTCGATCCGACGATCGATGGCCTCCACAGCCCGATCCTATCTGGATCTATTTGGTCCTGCTTTAGCCCCAACAACTTAGGTTCCACCTATAGTCGTGGTAGATGCGAAGCAGTTCAACCTACTAGTCCAGCAAATTCGTGGCCTCACGGAGGCAATGCGAGCCATGCATCGATAGGCCCCGACATCAGTTTGGCCGATGTAGGATTCTCCAAAGCCCTATGGTCCAGTCCGAGAACGATCGACTTGGGCTACCCGACCTCTGATCCTTAGAAAGGAGAAGTAGAGGATGGAGGGCCCCTGCTTGGACCATGACTCAATTCGGAGGGAAGCTTCATACCCATTCCATCAGAAAACCTTGAAGATCAATGACCGTGGAGATCTCTTAGATCGAAGGCTCTTAGAAATGAGCTGACGAATCAAAAAGCTCCGTCACACTCCATCCTTATATGGTAATGACATTTGTACTGACCCTCCTTTTTTGCAGAAAATCATATAGGAACCAATTCCATCGAACTTTAAGCTTTCGCAGTTTGAAAGTTACGATGGGACCACTGATCCGATCGACCATCTAGAGGCCTTTCAAATAATGATGTTGCTCCATGGTGCGTCAGACACTATTTTATGTCGGGCTTTTCCGTCCACCCTCAAGGAAGCCATTAGAAACTAGTACTCGATGCTTAAGCCGAATACTATCTTATCATTCGATCAGATAAGCCATAAGTTTGTAGCCCACTTCGTCAGCAGTCAACGTTTGCACCGAGATTTGGATTTTCTGATGACCATCAAGCAGAAGAAGGAAAAATCCATTCTGGCTTATATCACCCGATTTAATGCTGCCGCATTAGAGGTCCGGGAGCTAGACCAATCAGTCGCCATGGCCATTCTCAAGGGTGGCCTTCAGAAAAATGATTAGCTATTCTTCCTGAAAAAGTATCCCAAAAATTTTACCGACATGCTAGCTCGGGCTGAAGGTTATGCCCGAGCTAAAGAGGTCTTCAAGGCCAAGGATGATGAAGCCCTTAGGAGCGACGAATCGATGGGCCAGGCAGGCCCACCGAGGTAGGGAAGCGAGTGAAGCTCAGCCGCATTCCCGGACTGCTTCTGAGTGCAAGCAAATTTGAACACCCCCTCAGGCTCGGAGGCAGGGAAGCCCTGACGAAAGGGCGCACCGAGGTTCTCCCCAACGAAGATTTCACAAGTACGCCCCCTTTAATTCTCCAAAAATCTAAGTGCTGATGGAAATCAGGGAACAACTGCCAAGACCGGAGAGGATGCATTCTTGCCCCAGCATGTGCAATTTCAATAAGTTCTGCCTTTATCATCATGACCATGGTCATGACATAGAGGAGTGCATCCCACTCCAGGATGAGATCGAGGAGCTTGTCAGGCGAGGTAGACTTGGTCGATTCCTACGGAGATGATCCGAAGGATGAAAAGATCGATTGAGGGCATTACCATAGCCTGAACCACCAAGGAGGAAGGACCAATAAGAAGATCGGCTGCCTCTCGATATCATCAATACTATCTCGGGGGGACTTCCGTAAGGAGAGGCCAGTGAATCTGAGTGATCGATGAAGAGATGGAAAATCGAGAAACCCATGACCTTTACCGAGGTGGATGCCCAGAGGATCCAATTCTCGTATAATGATGCGATTGTAATCTCTTTGAACATTGCTGACTATGAGGTATGCTGTATTTTAGTGAATAATGAAAGCTCAGCCGATGTATTATTTTACGATGCTTTCTCAAAAATATCCTTATCCGATGACCGCTTGGAGCCTATGAACTTCCTGCTAATAGGATTCACTGGCAATGCTATACCAGTTGAGGGCATAATAACTTTGATTGTGACTGTAGGGCAATGCCCGAAATTGGCTATGGCACAGATCGATTTTCTAATCGTAAGGACACCATCCACCTATAATGCTATTCTCGGCCGATCTGATCTAAATGTACTTCGAGCGATGGTATCAATCTATTATTTAAAAATGAAGTTTCCAACAAGTCATGGGATCGGAGAGGTCAGGCGAGATCAGGCTCTGGCGAGGCACTACTACTCAATCATCCTACATAAGGAAGAACGGTCCGACCCTTAGTCTGTTGATGGGCTGGATGTCCACGATGATCTCACCGAGGAGCGGGGCGAGCCTATGGAGGACCTCATCTCTGTACCCTTAAATAATGAAAACATGGAGCATGCGGTGCAGATCGGTCCCAACTTGGGAGATGAGGTTTGGGAGCAATTCATTGCCTTCCTCAGGAGAAACGCTGAAGTCTTCGCCTAGACCCCAGCGGATATGCTAAAAATCAACGCTAAGATCATGGAACATCGGCTGGCCGTTGATCCGAAGCATCGGTCGATAAAAGAAAAGATGCACCATCATGTCTCAGAGAGATAGAAAGCAATCGTCGAAGAAGTAGATAAGCTCCTCAAAGTCGGATTCATCCGAAAGGTTAATTATCCGACCTGGGTCTCAAACATGGTCCTCATCAAAAAGACGAACAACAAGTGGAGGATGTACATTGACTTTAAAAAGTTGAACAAGGCCTACCCGAGAGACAGCGACCCCCTATCCAGGATTGATCAATTAATGGATGCGACCTCGGGCCACAAGCTCCTCACCTTATGGATGCCTTTTTCAGTTATAATCAGATACGGATGGCACCTGAGGATGAAGAGAAAACCACATTCATCATTGATTGTGGTCTATATTGTTACAAGGTCATGCCTTTGGACTCAAAAATACAGAGGCAACATACCAGCATTTGGTCAACAAGATCTTCAAAGAGCAGATCGACCACAACATGGAGGTGTACATGGATGACATGTTCATCAAAAGTTAAGCTTCTACAGACCACCTCACTAATTTTGAAGAGACCTTCGATGCACTCAGGAAGCACAAGATAAAACTAAACCTGACCAAGTGCGCCTTTGGTGTGACTTTCAAAAAATTTCTAGGGTTTGTGGTGTCGAGGTGCGGGATTAAAATAAACTCCGAAGAAAATTTGGGTCATTCAGGAGATGATTGCTCCAAAAATGATCAAAGAAGTTCAACACCTGACTGAAAAAGTGGCATCCTTAAATTGCTTTATTTCAAGATCGACTAAACGATGTATGTCCTTCTTTCGAGTTCTCACAAAATCAAAAAACTTCTGCTGGACGGTGGAGTGCCAACGGACGTTCAAGGAGCTTAAAAACTACCTCAGCTCACCCTCACTACTAGCAAAGCCCAAACCTAGAGAAAAATTATTCTTGTACCTAGCAGTCTCTCCGGTGGCCCTAGCGGCAGTCCTGATCAAGGAAGAAGTAAAGATGCAGCGATCAGTCTACCACGTAAATCGGATCCTGAGGGATGCAGAGACCAGATACTCTAGACTAGAAAAATTGACTTACTCTCTTTCAATTGTTGTTAGAAGACTTCGATCTTATTTTTAGGGGCACACCATAATGGTCCTCACAGACTAATTAATAAAAGCAATCCTTCATCGAATTGATGCTTTCGAAAGAATCGCAAAATGGATAATCAAGCTCACGGAGTTCGACATCAACTATCGACTCTTACCATTGATCAAGACCTAGATATTGATAGATTTTGTGTTAGAATGTACCATTCAAGTTGAAGTCGAGCTTGAACAAAACGAGATCGACACCCTACTATTGCGGCCGAACCTCTCCGAGAAAAGTGTCAACCTTTTCGAAGGCTTTTGGGCTCTGCACGTGGATGGTTCGTCCAACTCCATTGGAGCTGATGTGGGGTTGGTCTTGGTCAGCCCCGAGGAAGTCATCGTCGAGTATGCGCTATGCTTTGAATTCCCTACGACTAACAATGAGATTGAATATGAAGCGCTGATCGTTGGATTAAAAATAGCAAGGGCATTGAAAATAGATCGGCTTCAAGTCTACAGTAGTTTTCAATTGATGGTCGACCAAGTTAATGGCAGCTATGAAGCGCGGGAGGAAAGCAAGATGAAATACCTTGAAAAAGTGAAGGATTTGACTTCGGCCTTCGGTAGTTTTGACATTCGATAGATTTCAAGGATAGAAAATGCAAGAGCCGATCTTCTCTCTAAGTTGGCCACTTCAGTTCCAGTCGAACTGTCCAAAGAAGTATTTTTGGAGACTCTGAAGTGCCCAAGCCTAAAGGAATCCCAGATCGTTCTACATATAGTGTTTGAGCTGAACTGGATTAACCTGTTGGTCACCTACCTCAAGGAGGGAGTCCTTCCTCATGACCCGAAAGAAGCTCGAAAACTTAGGAATCAAGCCTTTTGATACATTTTGTATGAGGATAGGTTGAATAAGAGGTCGTACTCACTACCGCTGCTAAGATGTCTTTGACCTTCAGAGGCCGACCTCGCATTGTGAAAAGTGCACGAGGGACTTTATGGAAGTCTTGTAGGAGCCAGGTCTCTATCACAAAAACTACTTTGGCAAGGATACTATTGGCCGACCTTGTTTCATGATTCCATGAATTATGTTAAGAAATATGACCGCTGTCAGAAAAATACAAACGTACAAAGACAGCCGATCTTCAAGCTTACTCTGCTAAGTGCACCTTGGCCATTTGTGCAATAGGGAATGGACATACTTGGTCCTTTTTTGATGACGTCCGGATAGCGAAAGTTCCTCCTAATCGTGATTGACTATTTCACCAAGTGGATCGAAGCCGAACCACTAGCAAAGATTTTTAAGGCCAAGGTATAGGACTTCATCTGAAAGTCGATAGTCTATCGATTTGGTCTGCCCCAAACTCTCATAATCGATAATAGGCGATAGTTCATTGGGGCGAGGTTCGTCGAGTTCTGTGAAAATCTAAACATCTTCCATCACTTCACATCGATAGCTCATCTACAGGCCAATGAAAAAGCTGATGTGACCAACCGAACTCTTCTGCAAGGCATCAAGATGAGGCTCAATAAAGCAAAGGGGGCATGGGTGGACGAACTCTACCACATCCTCTGGGTGTACCAAACTACACAAAGATTGTCGATTGGAGAAATATCATTCGCCTTGGCCTTTAGCATGGAGGCAGTCATTCCGATTGAACTTAAGCTTCCGTCAGTACAGATCGTGGCCTTCAACGAGCAGCATAATCCATAGAACCTCAGAGTTAACCTCGATCTGCTGAAAGAAAAAAGGGAGGAAGCCCACATCCGGATGGCAGCCTATAGACAGAAGGTGGTCCGATACTACAACTCCAAAGTTAGAAGTAAGACATTCAGAGTGGGGGACTTAGTGCTTCGGTGAGTCACCGTCTCTCAGCCTCAGAGCCAAGAAAAGCTCGCCCCAAATTGGGAAGGCCTGTATGAAGTGGTGGAGGTCGTCCGGCCCAAAACTTATCGTCTGAAGGAGCTCGGAGGAATAATACTTCCACGACCTTAGAACTTAAAAAATCTGAGGATGTATTACCAGTGATCTTTCTTCAATAAAACTTCTTTATTTTAGCATTATTATTTTTTGGTGCAAGGATTATGTGATGATAGGAAAGAAACGATCGAAAGTGGCCATTTTAGAAATAGGAGGAGAACCTCATCCTAACATGAGCAAAGTCAAAGGCCTCGTTCATTTTAGACGAGATGGGGGGAGAAGCCCTGACAATGGCCCTTATGTGCCTCCACAGCCCATTAGAAAAAGAAAGAGAATCTCATCCTATTGCAAGCAAAGTTGAAAGCCTCATTCGTTTTAGATGAGATGGGAGAGAGGCCCTGACAACGGCCCTTATGTGTCTCCACAGTCTGTTAGGAGCAGGAGGAGAACCTCATCCTAATGCGAGCAAAGTCAAAGATCTCGTTCATTTTAGATGAGATGGAGGGAGAGGCCCTGACAATGGCCTTTATGTGCCCCCACAGTCCATTAGGAATAGGAGGAGAACCTCGTCCTAACATGAGCAAAGTCAAAGATCGAGCTTCAAAGTCTATGTCAACAGGAGATAAGATCTCCTTCAACCTCGACTACTTGAGATAAGATCTTTCCTGAGGAGCTCAACCTTCAACCTCGGCTGCTGAAGATAAGATCTTCTCCGAGGAGTTCAACCTCAACTGGAGATGAGATCTCTTCCAAGCCTCAACTTCAACTTCAACCTCGATTGGAGATAGAATCTCCTCCGAGCTTTTTCATCGTCAGGAGATAAGATCTCCTCCAATCTCGGCTACTGGAGATAAGATCTTTCCTGAGCTCTACCTTCAACCTCGACTGCTAGAGATAAGATCTTTCCCAAGGAGCTCAACTTTCGACCTCGACTGCTGGAGATAAGATTCTCCCCCGAGGAGCTCAAAACTTCAATCTTGACTTTTTCGAGGAGCTTTAACCTTCCATCTCAATTGTTGGAGATAAGATCTCCCCTAAGGAGCTCAACCTTCGACCTCGGCTGTTGGAGATAAGATCTCTTCTGAGGAGCTCAACCTTCCACCTTCTACTGAAGATAAGATCTCCTCTGAGAAGCTCAATCTTTGATCTCGGCTGTTAAAGATAAGATCTCCTCCTGAGGAGCTCAACTTCAACCTCGACTTGGAGATAAGATCTCCTCTGAGGAGCTCAACCTTCAACCTCGGCTGGAGATAGGATCTCCTCCAAGCTTTTTCATCGTCAAAAGATAAGATCTCCTTCAACCTCGACTGCTGGAGATAAGATCTCTCCCAAGCTCCATCTCCAACCTCGACTGCTGGAGATAAGATCTCCTCCGAGCTTTACCTTCAACCTCGACTGTCGGAGATGAGGTCTCCCCTGATCCTCTACGTTAACAGGAGGTAAAATCTTCTTCAACTTCGACTGCTCCAGAGTCTATGTCGATAGGAGATAAGAATCTCCTTCAACCTCGATTGCTAGAGATAAGATCTCTCCCAAGCTTTATCTTCAACCTCGACTATCGGAGATAAGATCTCTCCTAAGCTTCTTCATCGTCAGAAGATAAGATCTCCTTCAACCTCGGCTACTAGAGATAAGATCTTTCCCGAGCTCCATCTTCAACCTTGGTTGCTGGAGATAAGATCTCCTTCAAGCTTTATCTTCAACCTCGACTGTCAGAGATAAGATCTCCTTCGAGCTTCTTCATCATCAGGAGATAAGATCTCCTTCAACCTTGGTTGCTGAAGATAAGATCTCCCCCAAGCTCCACCTCTAATCTCGACTGCTGGAGATAAGATCTCTCCCAAGCTTTACCTTCAACCTTGGCTATCGGAGATGAGATCTCCTCCAAGCCTCTACATCAATAGGAGATAAGATCTCCTTCAACCTTAACTACTGAAGAAAAGATCTCCCTTGAGATTTGATCTGAGCTGGTGTAGAGCCTTGAAGAGGACTTTGATAGTCATCCCTTTTTGTACTCCCTTCTTTCAAATTTTGAACTTGAGAGTGGGAGGACTAGTATTGGGGATAAACTTTTCTCCCACCGAAGTTCGATCTGGTGCCTAGCCAAATGCAATTGATGATCATGGAAGAGCTTCGATCGAAAATTCTCTCTCCAGCAGTCAAACTCCTCCAGCGGTCAAACCCAACCGAACTCCTCTAACGGCCGACCTCCAGGAGCCAAACTCCTTTCGGATTACTTCTACAGTTGGACTCCTTCAGGAGCCGAACTCCTTTCGGATTGCTCCTACGATCGAATTCCTTCAGGAGTCGACCTCCTTCTGGATTGCTCTTGCAGTCAGATTTCTTCAGAATTTGGACTCCTTCTAGACTTCTCCTCTGGTCGAACTTCTTCAGGAGCCGGACTCCTCCCAAACATCTTTGGTCGGACTTCTATAGGAGCCGAGCTTCTTTCAAAATTCTTCTTCAGTCGGATTTCTAACGAAAGTCTGAACTCCTCTGGAGTCGATGTACGTCAAAGTTCTTCATCCCCCCATGCGGCCTCGGGCAGCTCGATGTTAGGCGACTGCGGTCGTCACTATCAGTCCGTCGCATGCGACAGCAGTCTGTTATCGAGCGGCGATGGCTATCACCATTAATCTGCTATAGATTGTGCTACAAGCGGTGCCTCCCTCCGTGACTGACTCCACCAGACTTCGAGCGGCTTGCTATCAGGCAGTCGCAGCTATCACCATCAATCCGCTATAAGCTCCATCTATAAAAGGAGACTCTCTAGATACGATTTTTCTAAGCTCTCCTCTCCCCCTCTAAAAACTTTATCGAACTTTCTCCTGAGTACTCCATTTCTATTGACTAGAAGAGCCGACTTGATCATCGGAGGGTCCTACCAAAGCCACCATCATCGACTTCAGATGAAACTTTATTTTACAGGTCACCGACGATGATCTCATCCTCCTCCACTCCAGCTCAGTCCAGCATCAACCAAATTCTACACCAATAATTATAATAATACATGGATAATAAAAAAATATTTAATATCTATACAGTCTGTTAAGTATAATGTACATATTTAATAAATACCTAAGTTAGATTATGTCATAGATGTCTATTTTTGACATTATAGACTTAGTCATCTTGATAAAAATAGGATAAACAGGTTAGCTTGAGAGAAAAATCTTGACATCTATGATTGTGAATCATTAATAGCCTGTGAGTCTTATCTTCTTGGAAAGATGACAAAGTCATCTTTTAATAAAAAAGATGAAGGAGTCGATAAAGTTCTAAGTCTCATACATAGTGATGTATGTGGACCTATGAACTTAAGTGCCAAAGAAAGATATTAATATTTTATTACAGATGACCTATTATGGCATGGATGCGTCTAGCTTGAATCATTTAAAATATTCAAATGATTCAATAATTAAATAAAAAAATAAACTAAAAATGATATTAAAACTCTTCGATCAGATCAAAGAAGTGAATACTTATCCAATAAGTTTGTGATATATCTTGGAGAGAATAGGATTCTCTCTCAATAAATTTTTTTTTGGAACATAGTATATCTGAAAAAAGAAGTTAAACTTTGTTAAACATGGTTTAATCCATGATAGGGTTCACTTGTCTACCTATTTTAAGGTTGTGCTGTTGTGACTACTAGTTTTACTCTAAAAAATATCGAGTAAATATATTGTAATGACTCCATATGGGATATGGATCGAGCATAGACCTAGACTCTCTCATCTTCGAATTTGGAGCTGATTAGCCTATGTCAAAGATTTGCATATAGATAAACTTAGGTCCTGTTCCAATAGATATTTAAGGATTATTAATTCTACCATGCTGAAGAATATAAAATGTTCATCAGTAGAAGGGCATTCTTTTTGAAAAGAAGTTTCTTAGAGAAGGAACTGATGCCTGTCAAGTTAAACTTGGGAAAGTTTGAGTGGTAGAAATAAACTAACATAATCTAGTAAACCTACAGAATTAGATTTGATCAGATCAAATTCAGAGCCCATTAAAGTAGTATCTTTAAGGAGATCCAATAGAGTATCATATTAGCTGGACAGATACTTTAGTATCTTGATCCGGAATGGCAATCTTGTTAAGCTCAATGAGAACAACAAGGATCCGATCATCTATAGGAATGCAATACAGTAATCTGACTCTGAGAAGTGGCTTGGAGCCACATAATCCAAAATTGAAGTCCATGAAAATCAATAGTGTGTGGATACTAGATGATTCACCTGAAGGAATAAAATTCATTGAGTGTGAATGAATTTTCAAAAGGATCAGAGTAGCATAGATGGGAAGGTAAAGACTTGTAAAGTTCTTTTGGCTATTATCTCAGTTTTGGAACATACGTTTTTAATGTATGCCTTTGTTATGAACAAAGATAAATCCTGCATTTATAAATAGGCAAAATATTCTGTAGTATTATTCCTTGTGTTATCTATGGATGAAATTCTCTTAATCAGGAATGACATTCCAGCATTACAAGGGATAAAGGTTTGGCTGTCATATAATTTTTCATGTTCAAAATCAGATATGGTATACTCACTAAGATATTGAGTAGATACCAATCTGATCTAAATAAGGATCAATGAAAGATTGTATAGACAATCCTTATGTATTTGAGAAATACAAAGATCTAGTGACTCAAATATGAAAATACTGACTTAAAACATGTGGATATTTTAATTTCAGTCAGAATAAGATAACAACAAGAGAATATCGAATCATACCTAATTATAGAAGCAATCTGCTAGAAAGGTTCCAAGCAGGATACTTTAGCCTATTAGTTAGTGATGTAGAGTACATCGTGGCATATGATGCTGCCATATAAGCTGTATAGTTGTTGAGACTCATTAGCAGATTGGGAGTGGCACCGTCCATCGATAGTTCAGTTCTATTGTAGCACTGGAGTCATAGCTTAGGCTAAAGAACCGAAGGACCAGCATATTCTACATCACTACCATCTTTAATTTTAGATCAGGATGACGTCGATTTTTGGAAGATCGATGAAAATGAAAAACTTGACTGACCAATCTGCTAAGACTATGGAACTAAGAAGTTCTATGAACTCAAGTGAAAGATAGGATATTTGATATCATTCTGATTGACTTTAGTCTAAGTGAGACATATTGAAAAATATATCCTAAAATCAGTCATCTAAGTGGTAGATGATTAAAATTAGTATATGAATTATCTAATAATAATAGTTATTTGGTTGGTTCATCATAAAAGTTTTATCTTTCTTAAATGAACTCCTAAATTATGATGAAGTTCTTAGAACCATAATCAATCGATAAAGAAGGATTTATTGAATAGTTCTAAAATTGTTCACGATCAAATGATAAGTTATTAATAAAGATAATAACTTATCGAGTATAGATCGTTGTATGCCATATGCATTAGTTGTCCTTGTAATCAAGTAGTATGGAGATACTAGTATGACATTCAGGTGAGATGTAGGAGTACATCTGTACTAAACGTGATCAATGTAGCACTCTACTATCAAGAGTAGTTAGCTAAGACTAATGGATATAAGTGTTCCTCCGATCTAAGATCACCATGGTGACTTGCAAGCAACTCACTATACTTTGATGTCGGACTGCTTGTATTTTTAATATAGATTTAAAAGATTTTTGGATACAATCAAGTACTTATGAAGTCAGTGTGTGAGTCAAGATGGGATTAACCACTCTTGATTAGTTTCAGAAAGAGAATGATTCATTATATTTCAATTTAGCAAAATTAAGACCTGGATAATCCTCGTAAGGAGTCACGAAATTTGCAAAATTTTGAGATACAATAGAGATAACTTATATGATTATTTGACAGCATACTTGAAGTCATCTTGAGCATTATTAATCATAGGGATGAATTATACAGTAATCATGGATCAGGGTTCTAAGAATATTGCTTTGCATATATTTGACCTATCTGGATGTTGAGAATCATTGCTAGATGGTTACTTTGATTGATACAAAAATTGATTTTTATGCTATCGGCTTAGATTCGAGCATATAGGATCATACACATAAGAGGTTGTAATCTAATCATATGGTTAATCAATGATTAAGAATCATTCTAAGATCAAATATTCAATGCGATTGATATTTGACCTAATGTAAGTGTTATAGAAGGATCGATTAGCAATTGGATTGCTAATTGGCTTAATTTAATTAAATAATCAGATTGAGATCAAGTCTAATTGAGATCAAGTCTAATTAAATTATATTTAATTAAAATTAATTTAAAATTAATTAGATTAATTTTAATTAATTTATTAGATAAGCCAATTATAAGAAAAAAATAATTTTTAGTTGGACTAGGATTTGAGTGCACCTAATTTTTAATTAAGTTAGAATTTAAATTAGAATTAAATATGATTTAATCTAATTTAATTAGACTTTTAGTTGGACTAGGATCATCTTTAATTAGGTTGTATTTAATTTGGTTTGAATTATGTTCAAAATAGTTTTGACATAGTCAAATAAAAAAGTCTAAGTTAGACTAGGACTCTCACTCCTTCCTCACTCCAATAAAAGTCAATGCTCATGTTTTATTTTTTGATCTTTTTGTGATGTTCTCCATGCCAATAAGAGCTTCTCCATGCACCAAATATCTGAAGAGATTAATTAAAATTTGATTTGATCAAATTTGGTAAGTGGTTTGGTTTTGTTTTCTTTTGAAAGAGTCCTAATTCTCCAAAACATGCACCTTCTTTCCTTATGAAATTTTTTCTCCATGCCTCCTTTCCTTTGTGCACTTATTTTCTTTGGTTTTCCATGTGGATTCCTAATTTTCACACTCAAAAAATGAGGAAGGCATGTAAGAGTTGGATGCCTCCTAAAACTCCTCCTTGGTCTTCTTTTAAGACTAGGTTTTGACCTAGTCTTCCATACATATAAAGAAAGGATGCCTCCTATCAGGTTTAGGACGTGTAGAACCTGAAAAAATTATGAAAAAACCAAAAAAAAAGAAGAAGACTTGGAGGTTTGGGACACCAAATTTCTTAAAGAAAAGGTCTTCATCAAGACATCAAATGTTGATGTCTTAAAGGGACAAAGGTAAGAGAAGATTGTCTTATCTTTATTTTTTTTTTAAGTACTTTTTTTTAATTTATTTTATGTAATTTTTATATGATAAAAATCTAAGAGAGAGAGAGAGAAAGAGGGTGCGGGGATCTGTGCTCCAAGGTGTTGAGGCATAGTGATCTTTTTGGACATGATCTGATCGATCATGTTTTGACGAGAGACGAAGAAGAGAAGAAGGTCTTCTCTTAGGATTTATTTGAAAACCCTTCTTCTCCATAGTTTGTAAGATTTTTCTATGAGAAAAATTAGAGAGTGTGAGATCTAAAAATATGAAAAAAGACTAGGGGAGAAGGTCTTCCCTTATCCTAGCATAAGGATGTTTTTAGAACATCAATCGTTGATGTCCTAAAAGACAAGATTTATCTTCTCTTAGGACTCTTTTCTAATGTATTTAATTTTTGAATTTTGGAAGATCCAAAGGTTGAATTTCTCTTCTAATCCTCCTCTTATTCTTTATCTCTTGAAATATCCAAGAGATCCAAAAAATAAATTTAGATTAACCATCTAAAGGGATCTATGAGAAGTTAGCACTTCGAGCGAATCTTCGTTCGATGAACCTTCAATTTTGTTGTAGCCTCGTGTGGATCATCTATAAAGGTTGGATGCGTATGCGGCTCCAAAGATAATAACAAAAATCAACCACGAAGTTTTTGACCCATGCAAGGTAAGAGATTTGATCTTTTCTCTCATCTAGTGTGATCTAGATTTCAGATCTAGAATCATTTTAGATCTAGAGTATTGATTTGATCAATATCAAACTCTTTTATTTTCAGATTTAGAATGTATTATGACATGTTATAGGTCATGTTGGTGCAGAAACTGGTCATCGCCGGAGGTAGCCAGAGTGGGGGCCGCTGAGGTCATCGTTGGGGACCTGCAAAATAAAGTTCCGTTCGGAGCCGGTGGGGGGTGGCTCCGGTAGGACCCTCCGACGGTCAAGTCAGTCTTTGGCCAACAGGAATGGAGTGCTCGAAATGAGTTTTGGAGCTTAGAGAAGAAGAAGAGAGCTCTGAGAGATTAGAGGTCAGAGAGCTTAGCCTTAGCGTATCGGGAGGGTCCTTTTTATAGCGGAGCTTAATGGTGACAACTACAGCCGCGTGCTGATGGGCCGCTCGAGGTTCGGTAGAATCAGTCTCACGGGATGGTGCCGTGTGCGGGCCGTGTGCGATGGATTGATGGTGATAGCCATCGCCGTCTGACAATGGGTCGCTATCGCCTACGGCGGACTAATGATGATGGCTGCAGAGCTTGCGGCGGACTGATGGTGATGGCTGTAGAGCCAGCCGAATAAAGGGTTGAAGGCCTTCATCGTGTGCATATTTCGGAGGAGTTCGGGCTCCTGAAGAGGAAGATAGGAGGGAGTTCGGCTCCCATAGGCGTTTGGCTGGAGGTATGTAGCTAAGGCTCGTTCGCTGAAGAGTTCGACCGCTGAGGATCCGAAGCTCGGCCGTTTGAGAGTTCGATCGGCTGTTGGACTTCGGCTGAGGCTTGGACACTTGAGAGTTTGGTAGGAGCTCGGTCGGCTGAAGTTCAGTGAGGGCGATCGCTGAGGAGTTCGACCGAGTGATGATCGCTTGGGGAGTTCGGCCGAGGGGGCGACCGCTGAGGAGTTCGGCCGAGGGGCGACCATTGAGGAGTTCGACCGAGTGACGACTGCTTGGGGAGTTCGGCCGAGGGGGCGACCGCTGGGGGATTCCGCTAAAGCCCGGCCGCTTGGAGTCCAAGGAGCTCGGTAGCTACCTAGTTCGGGCTGCTGGAAGAAGCTCGGCCGCTGGAAGTTCGGCTGAAGCCCGTCTGCCGTAGCTCTTCTGCGGCTATCGGTTGCATTAGGCCGGGTATCGAGCTAGACTTTGGCTGGAGCGGGATTTATCCCCAACACTAGCCCCCCCACTCCCGAGTTCAAAAATCGAAGGAAGGGAGTGCAGGAAAGACGACTGCCGAAGTCTTCCTCTGAGCTCTGTGCTGGTCTGGGTCGAAGCTCGGGGGAGATCCCATCTCTAGCTTGAAGTTGATACAGTTGCTTTATCTAGCCAAGGTTGATGCTTGCGTTAGGACGAGGCCTTCGACTTTGCTCACGTCAGGATGAGGTTCTCCTCCAGTTCCTAACGGGCTGTGGGGGCACATGCGGGCCGTCATCCAAGCCTCTCCCCCCATCTTATCTTTTGTGAATGAGGCCTTCACTCGGGAGAGATCTTATCTCTGGCCGAGGTGCTCTAGCCGGAGAGATCTTATCTCTGGCCGAACTGCTTGAGAGAGATCTTATCTCTAGCCGAGGTGGTTGCTCGGGAGAGATCTGATCTCTAGCCGAACTGCTCAGGAGAGATCTTATCTCTAGCCGAGGTGGTTGCTCGGGAGATATCTTATCTCTAGCCGAGGTTGCTTTTCGGAAGAGATCTTATCTCTGGTCGAACTGCTCGGGAGAGATCTTATCTCTAGTCGAGATGGTTGCTTGGGAGAGATCTCATCTCTGACCAAGGTTGCTTTTTGGGAGAGATCTCATCTCTGGCCGAACTGGCCGAAAGAGATCTTATCTCTGGCCGGCGTTGCCTTTTCGGGAGAAATCTTATCTCTGACCGAACTGCTCGGAAGAGATTTTATCTCTGACCGAGGTTGCTTTTCGGGAAGAGATCTTATCTCTGGCCGAACCGTCCGGGAGAGATCTTATCTCTCGCCGGCGTTGCTTTTGAGAATATCTTGGAAGAATCTTATCTCTAGCCGAGGTGGTTGCTCGGGAAGATCTTATCTCTAGCCGATGTTGCTTTTTGGGAGAGATTTATCTCTGGCCGAACTGCTCGGAGAGATCTTATCTCTAGCCGAAGTGGTTGCTCGGGAGAGATCTCATCTCTGCCGAGGTTGCTTTCGGGAGAGATCTCATCTCTGGCCGAACTATCCGGGAGAGATCTTATCTCTGACCGGCATTGCCTTTTTGGGAGAGATCTTATCTCTGGCCGAACTGCTCGGGAGAGATCTTATCTCTGACCGAGGTTGCTTTTCGGGAGAGAGATCTTATCTCTGGTCGAACTGTCCGGGAGAGATCTTATCTCTGACCGGCGTTGCTTTTTTGGGAGAGATCTTATCTCTGGCCGAACTGCTCGGAGAGATCTTATCTTTGGCCGAGATTGCTTTTCGGGAGAGATCTTATCTCTGCCGAACCATCTGGAGAGATATCTCTGGTCGGCGTTGCCTTTTTGGAAGAGATCTTATCTCTGGCCGAAACTGAGAGATCTTATCTCTGACCGAGGTTACTTTCGGAAGAGATCTTATCTCTGACCGAACTATCTCTGGCGGAGATCTCTGGTCGATATGCTTTTTTCGGGAGAGATCTTATCTCTGGCCGAACTGCTCGGGAGAGATCTTATCTCTGACCGGGAGAGATCTTATCTCTGGCCGAACCGTCCAGGAGAGATCATATCTCTGGCGGCGTTGTTTTTCGGAGAGATCTTATCTCTGCCGAACGATCCGGGAGAAGATCTTATCTCTGGCCGCAACCGTCGGGAGAGATCTTATCTCTGGCCGTGCTTTTTATCTTGATCGGGAGAGATCTTATCTCTGGCCGAGAGATCTTATCTCTGGCCCAGAGAGATCTTCGATCTCTGGCCGAACTGTCCGAGAGAGATCTTATCTTCTGGCCGATGTTGCTTTTCGGAAGAAATCTTATCTCTGGCCGTGCTCGGGAGAGATCTTATCTCTAGCCAAGGTTGCTTTTCGGGAGAGATCTTATCTCTGGCCGAACCGTCCGGGAGAGATCTTATCTCTGGCCGACGTTGCTTTTCGGAAGAGATCTTATCTCTGGCCGAACTGCTCGAAAGAGATCTTATCTCTAGCCGAGGTGGTTGCTCACATTAGGATGAGGTTCTCCTCCTGTTCCTAACGCGGCCGACTGCTTCTTCCCTGTCATCGCATAGTTTTCGCATCCATAAATAATATTATTGAGAGGGAAGAATTTTACCGAGGGGAAGCCACTCGCAGCACATTTTCGTTTGAGGGTCGTCGGGGTGTTGTTCCTTGAGTTCCCTCGAGCCGCGAGTCCCATCCAGACGGCCTCCTCTATTACATGCTAGCCTCCTTAATTTGGAGCATGCTTCTCTTGACTTTGTCGCTGGGAGACGGTGGATCGCCGATGTAGCTAGCTCCTAGCTTCTCCCCAGGGTGGCGTTGATGACGCCATGAGGCGGCCGACCTTCTTGTCTTTTCTAGTTACGGTGGCGCTTTTAGCCGATCTTCTTCCACTTCAGACTGGCATTGGAAGAATTTATCCCATCCTTTTTTGGCGAGCTCTTCAATCTTATCCTGAAGCTGAACGTATTTCTGAAGCTAAACGTATTCCTCAGTGTCGTGGCCGTGGTCGCGATGGTAGGAACTTTTCTTGCTTCGATCGCGCACGTTTGGGGAGGCTGTAGTCCTTCAGATCTTGGCGGCTGGCTCTTAACTTCGCCGAGAATTCGAGTTAGAGGAGCGGGTCGTAGTTGCGAAACCTTTCGGGAGGAGGATTCATTCGCACCCTTCTATCGGGGCTTTCTTTGTAGTGAGCTCGAGAAGTTCGGGCTTCGCTTGCGCGGAACTTTATTCCTCTTTTTTGTGAAACTTTCCGTGGGAGAACTTCATGCTTCTTTGTCCGGACTTCCTTGCTCGCAGGGAGGGGGTCGGCTTTGCTTGCCCAAACTTTATTGCACCTCTCGTGAATTCGTTGTAGCGACGTACTCGAAGGGGAGTTCGGCCTCGATCGTACTGGGGCATTTTCGAGCACGGCCGAACTTCATTTAGGTGATCTGCTGTGGAGTTCGGCCTCCCGTCGAACTTCATTCCACGGGAGAACTTTCCTCTGCCTTCGTTTGTGCCGAACTTCATTCCGCTAGGGAGAGATCGGCTTTCCTCCCATCGAACTTCATTCGGCTTTGGAGAGATCGGCTTTTTCACACCGAACTTCATTCTGATTTGGGGAGCTCGGCTTTTTTACGCCGAACTTCATTCCGCTTCTGCGGAAGAGCTTCTGCTCTCCATTTCTCTCCTAAAGGCGATGGGCATGCCCGAATGCTCTTCCTTAAGGTCGGTTCCTCGGGTTTTTTCGGCAAAATCTCCGTCGAAGGTTGTCGCATGGTCTGTATCACCTCGACGGGGCAGCGAACCCACCCAGGACTGCTCTGCATCTGTGGTGGCTTCGGGTGGAGCCTGGGCTGCAACAGGAGCCGGTCGCTGAGTCGAAGATCTCGAGGCACTTTCTCTTCGGGAGAGAACTCTAGTGAGGAAGAATGGATCTTCGGAGAGAGAGAAATCATCGCCGAGCTTTCCTTTAAGAACAAGGGAACCTCGAAGGTTCAGGCCCTCCTTCTAGCGCCAATCTGTTGGTGCAGAAACTGGTCATCGTTGGAGGTAGCCGGAGTGGGGGCCGCTAAGGTCGTCGTCAGGGACCTGCAAAATGAAGTCCCATCCAGAGTCGGTGGGGGGTGGCTCCGGCAGGACCCTCCGACGGTCAAGTCAGTCTTTGGCCAACAAGAATGGAGTGCTCGGACTGATGGTAATGGCTGCAGAGCCAGCCGAATGAAGGATTGAAGGCCTTCATCGTGTGCACATTTCGGAGGAGTTCGGACTCATGAAGAGGAAGATAGGAGGGAGTTCGGCTCCCATAGGCGTTTGGCTGGAGGTATGTAGCTAAGGCTCGTTCGCTGAAGAGTTCGACCGCTGAGGATCCGAAGCTCGGCCGTTTGGGAGTTCGACCGGCTGTTGGACTTCGGCTAAGGCTTGGATACTTGAGAGTTCGATAGAAGCTCGGTCGGCCGAAGTTCGGTGAGGGCGATCGCTGAGGAGTTCGGCCGAGTGACGACCGCTTGGGGAGTTCAGCCGAGGGGGCGACCGCTGAGGAGTTCGGTCGAGGGGCGCCCGCTGAGGAGTTCGACCGAGTGACGACTGCTTGGGGAGTTCGACCGAGGGGGCGACCGCTGAGGAGTTCGGCCGCTGGGGGATTCCGCTAAAGCCCGGCCGCTTGGAGTCCAAGGAGCTCGGCAGCTACCTAGTTCGGGCTGCTGGAAGAAGCTCGACCGCTGGGAGTTCGGCTGAAGTCCGTCTGCCGCAGCTCTTCTGCGGCTACCGATTGCATTAGGTCGGGTATCGAGCTAGACTTCGGCTGGAGCGGGATTTATCCCCAACAGGTCATAGATGTAGGATTTAGTAATTAGATTGCATGAATTTGTAGGTTAAATGGTTTAATCTGCATGTTTTACTGTATTATATTTCAAAAAAAAATTTAAAATTTATGCATGAAATCCTACATATTTTCCAACAGGTACAACCTCAAGTGCCACCAAGAGAGCCACAAGCTAGAAAAAATGAGAAATCCCACCAAGGTTGAAGTAGCATCCGCTTGGAGTCCGACTCTACCAAGTCTTGGACCAAGAAGCCTTCAGATAATCCAGATGCATGATGGATACCTCAGAAAAATGATTAGGTTGACACCGAAACAACCCACCAATGCATCCCACATACGAAGAAGCTTTGAAGGTGGGGTATGCAATCCAAACCATCACTCCCGAGGGATGGCTTGACTCTCTCCTCCTCCTCGATGGAAGTGGCGCACCAAATAAGCACCCAAAGAACTATCACCGATTCTCTACCCTTGTCGGGCAAGAAAATGGTGATAAAGCTCTATGGGCCGAGAGAGCGACTACCTCCACGAGAAGAAGCAAAATGACAAAGATCTCATGATCAAGAACGTAGATGCTCCATGAATGGGACATCTATCGTGAGTCTTCTTGAAGCAGCAAAGGATCGGGGAGGCCCTGCTGCCTCCTTGAGCAAGCAATCATGACCATGATAGAGGAGAATAACTTTTTTCCCTAGAGAGGTTGCACCACTTTGTCTCCATCCTACAGAATGTTTGGAATATCATCGATGGAAAGCAAGGCCCATAGGGGCTCTCCTTTATAAAAAAAAAAAAAATCCGTCATAATGGCTCTATCAAATCATTCCACATACTAATCCACGATTGGTTAAATCCACCACTAGGCGAATGTGCGTCAAAGTCTTATGCACGAATTATGATTACATCACTTTTGAAACTATGCACATTCAATGCCACGTAGGAAAATGAGCACCGTCCGTCAATTGAGCGCATGGTTAGTGAGAAGATTAATTCGTATGCCTCCAAATTAGAATTAATTAATTTAAGTATCCAAGCAGACCTCTTCGACTCTTCAAATTGGAGTAAAACTGACAAGAGAGAGAGAGAGATTTAAAAAGGAGAAATCTTCAAAAAGTAAAAAGCTTTCATTTATTAAAAGTTTTTTTATAAGGATTTCTAACAACCCAAGAAAATATATAAGTAAAGGCAAGGTTAAAATACATCCTTTGGATCGGATTGTACTCCCACCACAATGATATCAGCCATCTCTAAGTTCTCATCTAAAAAATCCAAATTCAATCCTGGATAATAGGAAGCAACCTCACTTCGAACATAATGCCTCACTTCGTCATAGGCGTCGATTGCAAATCTATCTTTTACAACTTCAAATTCTTTCAATGCTCGAAACTTCTCGACAGCCCTGATAGCAGCAACTTCAATCTATGCCTTCATGTCACTTTGCAGCATGGCCATCCTCTCCTCTACGTCTCTGGTTAGAGCAATCTCTCCGATAAAGAAAGAAAAAGGAAGAAGATGGAAGAAAATAGCCCGAAGAAAAAAAACCTACGACGAAAAATGAGAGGACAAAATTTCTTATCCTGCTCAGGATTTATAAATACATATTAAATCGGAGAGATTTTTGAATTCTCTATCCCCTCGGAGCATTAAATGCAAAGAGCATAAATCGACACATCTAGGATGCATGGCAAGCATCCCTTGGATACAAACTCCACCACTGATATGGCAATTGAAGCAGACGGCTACAATCATACTCTGCCCCACTCTCGAAGGGATATGTGGAGATGTGCGGAAGCGTTTGCCATGCGCTGGATAGTTTCAATCCCACTTCTTTCAAGTTCCTGCAAGCTCAACCACAAGCACTTCAAAAATGACAAAGCGCACCTTGGCTTGGAGCAATAATTAAGGATATATAAAAAAAGAAAAAGGACTGACTACTTTAGAGAGAAATAAATTTTATTTACAGTATTCTTTAATGTCCAAACCAATTTACAAGAAAATGAATAGAAGATATAATCTCAAATAATTCCTTCAATGATCAATCTGAGAATAGCTCTCTCCAACACCAACCTCTCCTATCTGTGTGGGGAATTCACCTCTGTTCGTTATCACGGGCATGTCTGATGAATTCGCAAATTTATCAAGACAATCACATATTACTGCCCTCAAATTATTATCAGGAGAATCTTCCTATGGGAACTCGATGAGCACTAAATTGCCTGATGGAAGACGAGCCTGGGCCATCTCCTTACATCTCTCAAAGCCAATGAAAAATCCTTGTCTACAAGCTTTGATCACAACGTTGGCCCCATTTTGGTAAAATCGATCAAACTGCTCATTAGCCTTTTGCAGCTCAGTCTTGGTTGAAGGCTCGTGAATTACAACTATGCTGCCAGTCATGGGACCATCAGATCTTCGGGATACTCTCTCTACAGGACGTCTCTCGTCTGAAGTTCTAGACCTTTTCTTTGATCTCCTAATAGAATCCCTCGAGAAATGAGTCTCGGATGCTAAACCTCCTCTCCCTTTGAGCATCCTTCTCAGACGATCAATGTTGTTACAAGCTCGACGGCAATCCCATTCAACCTTAAATCTCCAGCTCTGAAGGGCTTCATTCCTTTTGCAGACTCATTCCAACTCGACGTCTCGACGATCAATCATTTTCCAAGCCTCGAAAAGCACCTTCTCAGAATAGTTGATTTTCTTAACCAAATCGGCATTAGCGGCTTTCTCCTACTCCAAGTGGTACCTTAACCGATCTATCTCCTTTATTGCTTCAGCCAGCTCTAAAGATGAAGCCTCAGGGACGATGCAAATAAAACTAACTAAATAGTGTCCTAGTAAAGCCAAAGATCTCAGGGCATCCTTCATTTGGCACTGAGCTCCATCTCTTTCCAGAGCATGCCTTTCATCGAAAGAAAGATTGCTCCATAAAAACTCCACAACAATTCTTAGAGTTTCGGTGATAGTTGGAGGAGATGGTCGTGTTTGAGAAGTCTCAACCTAGACTTCAGCTGGAGGATGACTTGCAGAGGGAATCGCCTCTACAACCTCGGCGAACCCCTCCGATGCCTTAGGGCCAAACGGTCCTATGGTTCTCTCTATCTTTGTGGTGGTAACCTTCATAGGAACTTCAATGGGAGAAGCCGGAAGAGTCGTTTCTACCACAAGCTCCGTCCTTCGATTCGTCGGCATAGTTGCGACTTCCACCGATGGATTTACCGGCTCAGTCCTACATTCCAACACATCCACCAATGAATCATCTGTGCGGAGAATATCCTTCTCCTCTTGGTTCACCATGCTTGAAGGAGGCGTGATTGGGAGAACAGCATCCGGATCTCCAGTGGAAAGCCCTTCAGAGATCTGAGACTAAGTGAAAGGAGCCCCAGTCTGTCTTCTTCAAACCAATAACCTCAGCAGCTTCTTCACTCGCGCAGGATCCATTCGGTCTCTAAGATCCGAAAAAAAGAACTTCAAACAAAGGAGACGATAAATATTGCAATCATCGTCTTTTCGTCCTCTAGATGCGCTTAAAAGGAGAAAGAAGACAAAAGGATGCCCCTTTTTTTGAATCATCTCCTCAAAAGGATCAACGGTTAAATAGACCCCTCGATTGTAATTATTTGTGCACCATGAAACGACGTCACTGACTATTAATGCTAAAAACATCATCGAAAATGAAGAGACACGTTGCTCAATCCAAAGCATCCTAGAGAAGTAGTCTTTTTATTTGATCCTCAGACTCAGCACTAGGGGATAGTGTTATGATGGTAATGTAAATACCTTGGATCGAGCTGTCCGACGTCTGGATTGCCTCGGATCAACACCAGCCAGGACATCAGTATTCCAAGATCAAAATGCTTCATACACTCTCTTCCAACCTACAAAACGATCCGAAGCACTTTGCCAATCCCAATAATTTCATTCCGAGATAAACGACGACACAATTGTGATCCAACCATGATCAAACTATTCTTTACTAAGCCAAAAATGATGGAAGTAAATAAGAAATTTCAATCATGCTAGCATCAGCCTTCTTATCCTAAAAAACACCCACGATCTCAAAATGACATGATTAGCAAAACGGCACAACAACCATGAAATCTCTCTCTACAAATACGAAAAGCCCCGAGAACCCAGGTAAGCAAGAAATCTTTCTTAGAGAATCCATTGTTGTTTCTTCGTTCTCTGCTAACTTGAGCATTGGATGATCTTCATTGGAGTCAAATCTTTCGATTTGGATTTTATTTTGTGGGTCACTCCAACACCTCTTACGAGAAATCGATCATTCCATTTTCGAAGCAAATAATTTTAAGCAACAATAATATAAAATATAAAAATAATCATTGTGTTGGAGGATAAGATGATATACATCTAATCTTTTCCGGACACCGCAACAGACCATCTTTTTCTGAATATATAATTAAAAAACAATACTGACCATACCTGAGTGATTCATGAAGTAGATCCTAAATGTAACAACTAAGCATGCTTATCCTGTACGCTCGAAGACAAATTAGAAGGAACCAACGCATTCAAAATATTTAGCTTCATTGAATATAGAAATTGGGAAGGTGATGATGACTAGTCACCTAGCCCTATATTTATTTTTGTGTTAAAAGAAGGGCTATCCACAATGTCATTGACCAATTTTTCTTGCTAACTCATCAAAAAGATTGTATCAAGATACCGAGTACAATTGTATACGCATGGCATTGGCTTTTTTGCTTGCCCTCGTATGCAAGGACCAACAACAAGCTAACGCCGAAAGCTAATAACAAAAAAAAAGGGGGGAAGAAATCCTACCTTTCTAAAGAAAACTTGTCCCTATAAATAAGCCGAAGAAATCCTACCTTTCTAAAGAAAACTTGTCCCTATAAATAAGCCAATATCCTAATGTCTCTTAGCCGTGGGTTATAGTCTTTGCTGGGCTTCACCCACCCACCAGTCGCACTAGGATTTGTTCCCTTTTTATTTTCCCCCCTTCTGGCAATCCTCCTTTTTCTTGACCTTTATGCCAGTCTAGTTTGTGGCCAGTTAAGTATGGGATAATTAGCTTTATTTAATAGATAAGTCATTATTATTAAGGGTCAATCTTCTAATGGCTCTTAGCTCTAGGAAATATGGTTGGATCTTGCTCGCCTAACCCACAGAGATGTTCCTCCTCCAATGTGCCCATCCTTCGTGAGGAATAGCTTTCGGCCGCTACACACCATTGGTGCGTAACGCCAGTTGTTCATGTGTTGATCTTACGCATTGTTCCATATGTTCTCTCACGATATCCATAAAAGATTCACATAATCTTTGGACTGCATCTCAACTTCTGCGGTCCTTTTCTCACTGACGTGGGGACTTGATTGGACAGTTGCAACATACCTCGATTGACCGGAAAGTGCCAGGAGCTCATGGGCGTGGAACCTATCTGAATTATTGGACCAGCCCAACCTTTTAAAAAGAAGACACGTAAAAAGAATAATAATAATAATAATAATACAAGTATGTTTGCATGCCGACCCACCACCGCGTGGATAGATTTGGCCTAACCAATAAATTTTATTGCTCTATGATGTAAAATTTTTAGTTGAATCTGATCAATCGTGAATCAACCTAACCATGAGCCAATGCATACAATGCTTTCTTTTTCTTTTTTTTGTTGGTTCATGATTCGGCCGGTTCATCGTTGAATTAATGAATTTATTCCAACCAATAATTTCCCGATACAGGATTCCACTGATCTATAATACATTTGGTGCATGATCGTTAGTTCACTTTGAACAATTTAGTTTTTATGCTATACTTTTCAATCTTAACATATAGATTATAAAATAAAATATTCAAGCTGCGTTTGGTAGGAGGCATAATTCTTGGAGGGCTATCCCCTCCGTTAAAGAAGGGATAGGTAATTTGATGGCATAAAGTCTCTTTTAATATTGGTTGGAGGGATAGGTTGAGGAAATGAAAACAATCCATTGATTTCGATGATGCTTTAAATTTTATGACAACAGTAAATTGCCCTCTCACTTTTCTGTGTATTGAAAAATAGCTACGGACAAAATTGTAATTGAAAGGATAAATTCTCTCTATTTCGTGAAATAATTTTATTCTCATTTTGATGGAATTGAGTTATTCGAATAAATCCACTTCTGGACTTATCCAAATTAGAAAATTTTATCCATTTTTTAGTGGTTGATGGTTAATCTTCCACTAGGAGATAATCTTCACTTATTCCTCTTACCAAACATAGCCTAAGTATATTGAAAGCTATGATTTATTACAACTCTTGGATGGTCATCCAACAAAATCTGGATAAGAAAATATATAACCATTACTATATACGGATTGTTGATCCATTTGAAAAAAAAAGATCAAACTTAACAGCTATACAAAGAACATGATTTTTATCATTAACAACTCGATGGCAAGTGTGGTCATCTTTCTAAGCTCCTAGAGTAATTCTAAGCAGCTAGGAACCTTTAACTTATGTGGCATGGAGGATTCACCTGGTGGGTAGACAAATTTTACCTCATGACCAAGTTCTCTCAACCAATTCCACAATCACCTATTTAAAGAGCATAATATTTTGTACTGCTTACACACATAACTTTACTATTAGCTGCAGCTTAGCTTAACTGCTTCAGGAGTAAAGCAAAGTAAGCACAAATCCTAAGTGAAGCTAAACACAAACAAATATTGATCCAAGAAAATTCCAATTGAATTAGGCAACAGTCAGAAAGTATGACCTTTTGATGGTTATTAAATAACTCTAAAAGAAAACTTCTCAATCCATGTATGCCCGGTTGAATCCAAGAAACCTGATGCAATTGACTTGGAATACAGTGGATAGAATCCAAGCAAGCTTGGCACCACTTGACCCAGCTCTGTCCAACTCATTTCTAAATCAATCTTGTCTAGCCAAAAATCTTGACCACTATTAATCCGGCACGATTAATCCAATTACTAATTGTTTTGCTCCACGTTTTTCTTGCTAGAAGGATATGAGTGATGACAAGGGAGCGCAAGGAGAATCTCGGCTTCCGTGTTAGGTTCGTTAAACTAGTATGGCCATAGACCATAACTAACTTGAAAATTTTGTAACGTACCATCATAAAATTTTCTTCAATTTTTCGGCGATGCCCCATCCATTCATTGCCGCCATATAAGCTTCCTAATTCTAGAGTGCTGGCCTCTATCTCTCTGACTTTATCCAATTCTCTTCTTGCTACCTCTATCCTAACTTTGGTTTTAATTTACTATTATTGATTTATAGCTTATATCGGACGCCATTTTTAGTAAGTATATATGACCCTCTTTAATTTATGGCCTCTCATCACTTCTAGTCACTTATGCTAGAATCTTGAGCACATACAAGTGGCCATAAGAATATACATGGCCTACGCTATCCTTGCTCCAAACTGTATGATCAATTTATTCAAATCATCGTATGGACATGGTCCCATGAGATGTATTTAGATATTCAGAAAGATTTATTTGTATTATATTTAATATAAAAGGGTAACTTTATGTGTTTGTACGTGTGTATGCATGGGCACATGCGCATGCGCTCCTTCATGAGGGGCATAAGTGGGGATGTAACAAAGCAAAGTGTCAATTTTTCCTCGTACAAGTATACTACTGCACGCCATCAGTCATATGCAACAGCATGTATAATCTTTTTAATGGAGGAAATTGCAAAATGTTAATTTTGGTATTACCAATATTCCACGCACTTTGCATTCAACTGATCGTTGCAATCTTGTAAAAAGAAATAATTTGTTCAAAAATTACTAGTTGTAACTAAAATGTCAATTCATGTAGATTCCCATTGTCCACTTCCTTGTGCTATGACTAGTTTATTGTTTCCATTCCTTTCATCATATGTTATAGTATATATATATCACTTTATTTTCCAATTTTTTGAATAATTTGACATTACCAAAAATATAAATTGCTACACAGGAGACAATGTTGATTATTTTAATATTTTAATATTGAAAAAAAAATATTAGACTTTCTCTATTCTTAGATATTTCAAAATTTTTTTATCACTTCATTGCAACGATCGTTTGCCACGTCCATAGAGAAGCGAACAGCACTACAGATTGAATTATCGTCTTTATTATCAATCACTTTGATGATATTTTGTATTCTGATTTCTTTAGCAGCACTCATAGAAGAATGTGATCTATTGGGGATAAACTTCGTTTCCACCGAAGTCCAATCGGATGCTCAGTCGATAATGCAATCGGTAATCATGAAAAAGCTTCAGCGGACGAGCCTTAGTCGAGCTCCTTAGCGGTCGAGCCCCTTCCGAACTCCTTCAGTCGGCCAAACTTATTAGCAGCCGAGCCCCAGTCGAACTCCTCAGCAATCGAGCTTCTACAGAAGCCGAACTCTTTTCGGACTTCTATGGAAGCGAACTCTTTTCAGACTCCTCCAGCAACCGAGCTTCTACGGAAGCCGAACTCCTTCCAGACTCCTCCAACAGTCGGACTTCTACGAAAGCCGAATTCCTTCCAGACTCCTCCAGCAGTCGGACTTCTACGGAAGCCGAACTCCTTCCTGACTCCTCCTCCAGTCAGGCTTTTATGGAAGCCCAACTCCTTATAGATTGTTTCTTCAAACGGATTCCTACAGGCGATCTCACTACGGAACGGTTACAATTATCACGACAATTATGATTGTCATTTATCAAGATAATACGATCGGCATTTATCAAGTCAATCACAATCGACATTTATCAGGATGGTTACGATAGTCATTAATCAAAATAGTTACAACAAGCTCCGTCTATAAAAAGAGACCCTCCAGATACGTTTGCTGTAAGCTCTCCTCTCCTCCTCTAAACTCTGCCGAACTCATTCCTGAGCACTCCATCTCTGTTGGCCAGAAGAGCTGACTTGATTATCGGAGGGTCCTGTCGAAGCTACCACTACCGACTTCGGATGGGACTTTATTTTGCAGGTCACCGACGGCGACCTTGTTCTCCTCCACTCCGACATCAACTAGATTCTGCTCCAACAGATTTGGCACTAGAAGGAGGACGGCCCTCTACCTTCGAGGTTTTCTTGTTCTTAAAGGAGTGCTCAGCGACAACCTCTCTCTCCCCTCTCTAGAGATCTTCCTTCTTTCTCTCTAGAATTCTTTTTCGAGAGAAAATGCCCCTTAGAAAAACTTCAACCCGACGATCGATGGCCTCCACGGTTCGATCCCGTTCAGATCCGTCTGCTCCCACTCTAGCCCCAAAAACCCAGGTTCCATCTGTAGCTACGGTGGATACGGAGCAGTTCAACCTGCTCGTCCAATAGGTTCGTGGTCTCATGGAGGCGATGCAAGCGGTGTAGGCCATGCACCGGCAGGCCCCGGCATTGGCTCAACCGCCATGAAATTCTTCAGAGCCCTATGGTCCGGTCCAAAAATGACCAACTTGGGCTACCCAACCTTCGATCCCTGGAAGAAGGAAGCGGAGGAGGGAGGACCCCTGCTCGGATCACGACTCGATCCAGGGAGAAGCTTCGCACCCATTCTATCAGAAAACCATGGAGATCAAAGACCATAATGATCTCTTGGATCAAAGGCTCTTAGAAATGAGCCGACGGATCGAAGAACTCCATCACACTTCCTCCTTACATGGTAATGATAATTGTACTGACCCTCCTTTTTCATAGAAAATTATGCAAGAATCGATCCCGTCGAACTTCAAGCTCCCACAGTTCGAGAGTTACGATGGAACCACCGATCCGGTTGACCATCTGAAAGCTTTTTGGACGATGATGTTGATCCATGGTGCGCCAGACGCTATTTTGTGCCGGACTTTTTCCTTTACCCTTAAGGGAGCCGTCAAGAACTGATACTCGGTGCTTAAATCTAGTACCATCTTATCATTTGATCAGATGAGCCAGCAGTTTGCAGCCCACTTTGTTAGTAGTCGACGTCCGTGCTGAGGTTCAAATTCTCTGATGACCATTAGGCAGAAGAAGGAGGAATCCATCCGGGCTTATATCATTCGATTTAATGCTGCTGCATTGTGGGTCCAAAATCTAGACCAATCAGTCGCCATGGCTGCCCTCAAGGGCGGCCTTCAGAAGAATGACTTACTATTCTCCCTAGAAAAGAAGTATCCCAGGGACTTTGCTGACATGCTAGCTCGGACTGAAGGTTATGCCCAGGCTGAGGAGGCCTTTAAGGCCAGGGATGATAAAGCTGGTGGCGAGCGGCAAGTCGATGAGCCGAGTAGGTCCATCGAAGAAGAAAAGCCGAGTAAAGCTCGGTCGCATTTTCGGGCTCCTTCTGGGCACAGGCGAGTCTGAACTCCTCCTAGGGCTCGGAGGCGGGGAAGCTCCGATGGAAGGGCATGCCGAGGTTCTCCCCAGCGTCGAGGTTCTCCCCGACGTCGAGGTTCTCCCTAACGGAGATTTCACAACTACGCCCCCTTTAACGCTCCAAAGATCCAAGTGCTGATGAAAATCAAGGAACAACTTTCGAGACCGAAGAGGATGTGTTCCCATCCTAGCAAATGCAATCCCAATAAGTTCTACCTTTATCATCGTGACCACGGCCACAACACTGAGGAGTGCATCCAACTCCAGGACGAGATCGAAGAGCTCGTCAAGTAAGGTGGACTTGGCCGATTCCTGCAAAGATGGCCTGAAGGATAGAAGGATTGGCTGAGGTCGTTACCACCGAGGAGGGAGGACCAAAAAGATCGGCCGCCTCTCGGCATCATCAATACTATCTCGGGGGGACTTCAATAAGGAGAGGCCAGCGGATTCGAGCGACTGGTGAAGAGACGGAGGATCGAGGAACTCGTGACCTTTATCGATGTGGATGCTCAGGGGGTCCAACTTCCACACAATGATGCGGTTGTAATCTTTTTGAACATTGCCGACTATGATGTATGCCGTGTTTTGGTGGATAATGGAAGCTCGGTCGACGTATTGTTTTACGATGCCTTCTCGAAAATATCCTTACCCGATGACCGCTTGGGGCTTATGAACTTTCCGCTGATAGGATTCACTGGCAACGCTGTACCAGTTGAGGGCATAATAACTTTGGCTATGACAGCAAGGCAATGCCCGAAACTGACCAAAGCGCAGGTTGATTTCCTAGTCGTGAGGACTCCGTCCATCTACAATGCCATTCTTGGCCAATCTGATCTAAATGCACTTCGGATGGTGGTGTCGATCTATTATTTGAAGATGAAATTTTCGACAAGTCACGAGATCGACGAAGTCAGGGGAGACTAGGCTCTGGCGAGGCACTGCTACTCAATCGCCCTACATTAGGAAGAGCGGTCCGACTCTTATCTTGTTGACGGACTGGATGTCCACGATGAGCTTACTGAGGAGTGGGGCGAGCCTATGAAGGACCTCGTCTCTATGCCCTTAAATGATGGGAACGTCGAGCATGTGGTGCAGATCGGCTCCAATTTAGCAGGCGAGGTTCGAAAGCAACTCGTTACCTTCCTTAGAAGAAATACGGATGTTTTCGTCTGGATCCCAGCAGACATGTCATGGATTGACGTCGAGATCATGGAACATCGGCTGACCGTCGACCCGAGGCATCGACCGATAAAAGAAAAGATGCACCACCACACCCCGAAGAGGTAGAAAGCAATCACCAAAGAAGTAGACAAGCTCCTCAAAGTCGGATTCATCCGAAAGATTAATTATCCGACTTGGGTCTCAAATATAGTCTTTGTCAAAAAGATGAACAATAAGTGGAGGATGTGCATTGACTTCAAAAGGCTAAACAAGGCCTATCCGAAAGACAGCTATCCTCTACTCAAGATTGATCAACTAGTGGATGCGACCTTGTGCCACGAGCTTCTCACCTTCATGGATGCCTTCTCTGGTTATAACCAGATATGGATGGCGCCTGAGGACGAGGAGAAAACCACTTTCGTTACTGATCGTGGTTCTTATTGTTACAGGATCATGCCCTTTGGGCTAAAAAATGCAGGAACAATATCCCAACATTTGATCAGTAAGATCTTTAAGAAGTAGATCGATCGCAATACGGAGGTGACGTGGATGATATGCTCATCAAAAGTCGAGCTTCAATAGACTACCTCGTCGATCTTAAAGAGACCTTCGGTGCACTCCAAAAGCATAAGATGAAACTGAACCCAACCAAGTGTGCCTTTGGCGTGACCTTAGGAAAGTTTCTAGGGTTCATGGTGTCGAGACGTGGGATTGAAGCAAACTCCGAGAAAATTTGAGCCATTCAGGAGATGACCGTTCTAAAAATGATCAAAGAAGTTCAACACCTGATCGAGAAGGTGGCATCCCTAAATCGCTTTGTCTCAAGGTTGGCCAAACAATGTGTGCCCTTCTTCCAAGTTCTCAGGCAACCAAAGAACTTCTACTGAATGGCGGAGTGCCAACAGGCATTCGAGAAGCTTAAAAACTACCTTGGCTCACCCCCACTGCTGGCAAAGCCCGAACTCAGAGAGAAATTATTTCTGTACCTAGTTGTCTCCCTGGTGGCCCTAACGACAGTCCTGGTCAAGAAAGAAGCGAAGATGCAGCGATCAGTCTACTACGTGAGTTGGGTTCTGAAGGATGCGGAGACCAGTCCTTCACCAAGCGGATGCTTTCGAAAGAATCACAAAATGGGCAATTAAGCTCATAGAGTTTGACATCAACTACCAGCCCCGACCATCGATCAAGGCCTAGATACTGGCAGATTTTGTGTTAGAACATACCATTCCAGTCGAAGCCGAGCTTGAACAGAATGAGATCGGTGCCCTACTATCGCAGTCAAACCTCTCCGAGAAAAGTGTCGACCTTCCTGAAGGCTTTTGGGCTCTACATGTGGATGACTCATCCAACTCCATCGGAGCTGTTGCAGGACTGGTCTTGATCAGTCTTGAGGGAGTCATCACTGAGTACACACTGCACTTTGAGTTTCCTGCGACCAATAATGGAGCCGAATATGAAGCACTGATCTTCGGATTAAAATAGCGAGAAAATTAAAAGTAGAACGACTTCAAGTCTATAGTGATTCTCAGCTAGTGGTCGGTCAAGTTAATGGCAGCTACGAGACGCGGAAGGAAAGTATGGTGAGATACCTTAGGAAAGTGAGGGATTTGACTCCGGTCTTCGACAGTTTTGGCATTCGACAGATTCCGAGGGTGGAAAATATAAGAGTCGATCTTCTCTCCAAGTTGGCCACTTCAGCCCCAGCCGAGCTGCCCAAAGAAGTATTCTTGGAGACTCTGAAGTATCCAACTCCAGAGGAATCTCAGGTCACTCTGCAGACAGAATTCGAGCCAAGCTGGATTGACCCATTGGTCGCCTACCTCAAGAAGGAGGGTCCGGGCCAACCTCGACTGCAGGAGATAAGATCTCCTCCAAGGGCCCATGTTAACCTCGATTGCAAGAGATAAGATCTCCTTCGAGGCAACCTCGACCGCAGGTGATGAGATCTCCCCCGAGCAACTGGACCAACCTCGGCTGCAGGAGATAAGATCTCCCTCGAGCGCCCGTATCAACCTCGACCGCAGAAGATGAGATCTTCCCCGAGGTAACCTCGATCGTAGGAGATAAGATCTCTTCCGACCGACCAGACCAATCTCAACTGCTGGAGATAAGATCTCCCCCGAGCATCCGTATCAACCTCGACCGTAGGAGACGATATCTCTCCCAAGCCAACCTCGACTGCAGAAGATAAGATCTCCCCCGAGCGACTGGGCCAACCTTGACTGCTGGAGATAAGATCTCTCCCGAGGGCTCGTATCAACCTCGACTATAGAAGACAAGATCTCCCCCGAGGCAACCTCGACCGTAGGAGATAAGATCTCTCATGAGCAACTGGGCCAACCTCGGCTACTGGAGATAAGATCTTCCTCGAGCGACCGGGCCAACCTCGGCTGCTGGAGATAAGATCTCTTTCGAGTGTTCGTATTCACAACTCGACCGTAAGAGATAGGATCTCCCTCAAGCGTTCGTATTAACCTCGACTGTAGGAGATAAAATCTCCCTCGAGGCAACCTCGACCGTAGGAGATGAGATCTCCCCCGAGCGACCGGACCAACCTTGGTTGCAGGAGATAAGATTTTCTTCGAGCATCCGTATCATCGATTGCAGGAGATAAGATCTCTTCCGAGGCAACCTCGATCATAGGAGATAAGATCTCCCCCTAGCGATCGGGCCAATCTCGACTGCTGGAGATAAGATCTCCTCCGAGGGCTCATATCAACCTCGGCTGCAGGAGATAAGATATCCCCGAGGCAACCTCGATCGTAGGAGATAAGATCTCTCTCGAGGCAACCTCGACCGTAGGAGATAAGATCTCCCCGAGTGATCGGACCAATCTCGACTGCTAGAGATAAGATCTCCCTCGAGTGCCTGTATCAACCTCGACCATAGGAGATGAGATCTCTCCCGAGTCGACCTCGATTGCAGGAGATAAAATCTCCCCGAGCGCCCGTATCAACCTCGGCTGCAGAGATAAGATCTCCCCAATGTAATCTCGACCATAGGAGATAAGATCTCCCCCGAGCGACCGGATCAACCTCGACTGCTGGAGATAAGATCTCTCTCAAGCGCCCATATCAATCTCGACCATAGGAGATGAGATCTCCTCCGAGCCGACCTCGGCTGCTGGAGATAAGATCTCCTCCGAACGTCTGTATCAATCTCTGCTATAGGAGATGAGATCTTTCCAAGCCGACCTCGACTACAGGATATATGATCCTCCGAGCTTCGACTTCAATAGGTACGGAGCTTGGGAAAGGACTTCAGCAGTCATCTATTTTGGTATTCCCTTCCTTCGAATTTCAAACTCAAGAGTCGGAAGACTATTGTTGGGGATAAACCCCACTCCCATTGAAGTCTAGTCGAATGCTCAGTCGATAATGCAATCGATAGTCACGAAAAAGCTTCAGCGGATGAGTCTTATCCAAGCTCCTTAGCGGTCGAGCCCCTTTCAAACTCCTTCAGCCGACCGAACTCATTAGTGGCCGAGCTCCGACTGAACTCCTCAGCAACCGAGCTTCTATGGAAGCCAAACTCCTTTCGGACTCCTCCAGCAACCGAGCTTCTATGAAAGCCAAACTTCTTTCGGACTCCTCCAGCAGCCGGACTTCTATAGAAGTGAACTCCTTCCAGACTCCTCCAGCAACCGAGCTTCTACGAAAGCCGAACTCCTTTCGGACTCCTCCAGTAGTCAGGCTTCTATGGGAGCCGAACTTCTTTCGGACTCCTCCTCCAATCGAATTTTTATGAAAGCCAAACTCCTTACAGACTGTTCCTTCAGACGGATTCCTATAGGCGATCCCACTACTGAACGGTTACAATTATCACGATAATTATAATTGTTATTTATTAAGATAACACGATCGACATTTATCAAGTTAATCACGATCGGCATTTTTCAGGATGGTTATGGCAGTTATTAATCAAGGCAGTTACAACAAGCTCCATCTATAAAAAAGATCCTTCAGATACATTTGCTGTAAGCTCTCCTCTCCTCCTCTAAACTCTGCCGAACTCATTTCTGAGCACTCCATCTCTATTGGCCAGAAAAGCTGACTTGATTGTCGGAGGATCCTATCGGAGCCACCATCATCGACTCCGAATGGAACTTTATTTTACAGATTACCGACGGCGATCTCGTTCTCCTCCACTCCAATTCTATCCGACATCAACCAGATTCTACACCAACATGATCGCTCATCTGTAACCCAAAAAAAAAAATCTTAGACTTAGTAGTTTAGGGAAGATATCATAGGTTATCAACAGATTGATAGTTTATGAGACCCGTGAATATGGTCACCATTCCTTAATTTGTTGAAGAAGAATGGGAAATCAACACTAATCTTTTAACGTGCCATTTCGTATGATGCCATGCGCTCTCCTACAAAATTCAAAAGCATGCCAAGTACAAATCACATGTCCATGTTTTTCATGTACATGTTTCTCTGGATGATGCATCTATTCACTTGTAAATATATTTATATATTCACAAGTGTAGCTTTTAGAGGTTATTGTACATTTATTGTATTATTGTACATTTATATGGTCGTGCACACAGATATTTGTATGTAATCCATATACGGCCATCCATCATATGGTACGATGGTTCACTCATTGCATGGGACGGCAACCACAACAGTTCCTCAATCTTCTCTCTCTAATTTTATCTCATTCTCTCTATTTTTTTTCCTTCGCATTCTTTCAAAAGTCATGCCCTATATACGATCAGAGAGGAATAGAGAGAAAGTGGTCAAGGTGATACCAAGTTCAAGCTCAAGCAGTGACTAAATATAAGAGAGAGAAAAGGAAAGAAGAAAGAGATCATTATGAGAGGTAAAGTATTGAGATGGCCATATAACAAGATTTATGATTCTCTCTCCTATTATCAATCACATGTGTGTATATATATAGAGTCAGACTATAATTAGATCGATTGAATTTAGACTCAGATCTGATTAGATCAAAACTCTATAATATAAGTTCTACATCAATGATCCAAGCAATTGAATATGATCTACTATCATAAAACTACTTGCATACAAAAAAATTATATAATTTAAAGACCTCTAGCCTACACATCAACTACTCAAAAATTGGACAATCTAAACAAAATTGAATTGGATGTATTTTTTGACCACTTGATGCATAGATTAGGAATATTTAAATTATATGATTTTTGATGTGCAAGCAGTTTTGAGGTAATAAATTATATCAAACTACTTGGATCATCGATATAGGGCCTTCATTGTCTAGTTTTGACCTAATCAGATCTAAGCCCAAATCCGATCGATCTTATCCAAGTCTGTCCCATATAGAGGCAGACTATATATATATAGAGAGAGAGAAGTAGACTGGGCTCCGATCAATCAAATTTCAGTCTATTTTCGATCGGATTCCTAGTCGTTGGATCAACGCGCATCTCCAAAACATCCCTAAAAGCAAATGGAAGTCCGTTAAAATAAAAAATAAAAAAGAATGTACAAAGCGCCTTTACGGGAGCTTGTAGGCACCTTCAAGGAGGGTTCAACGCACAAATGTCTCGACTCTTCGACTCTCTCCCTCAATGGCTATAAAAAATAATAAATATTAAAATAAATATAATTATAAAAAAAATAAATACTAAAATAAATATAAACCATTCTAGGGAGTATGTTTATTTTGAATAGTTTATATTTATTTGACCTTAAAGGCACCTTCAAAGGATTGAAGGCGCCTTCAAAAATACTAAATAAACACAAACTACCCAAAATAAATACAAACTTGTAAAATAAATACAAACTTCTCAAAATAAATATAAATTTCATAGAATAAATATAAACTACTCAAAATAAATATAAACTCAATAGAAAAAATATAAATAATATATAATAAATAGATTTTTTTATGTTTATTATTTAGTATTTATATTTATTTCAATATCATGTCAATTTTTTTTACATTTTTTTTTTAACATGCCGGGTCGGTTAACAATATTCCATTTGCTTTTAAGAGCCTTTTAGGATGCTCGTCAATATAACGACCAAAAATTTGATCGAATATAGATTGAAATTTGGTTGACTATAGTTTAGTCTATATATATATATATATATATTATTTTTTCAATTGAATAAGTATCCAACTTGGATGGATAAATTTTATACGATCTAACTAAGAAGCAGGATAGTTATGTATTTTTAAAAAAAATATATAAAATTAATTTGAATCAAATAATAATATTTTCCATCCCAAATTCATCCATCATGATAATATCTTTATTTATTTATGATCCCACTTCCTTTCATTTATCTCTCTCTTCTTTTTATCAACATCAAAATTCATCCCGCCCCAAATCAGATAAACATAAGAAAAGTTAATAAAAAAATTTTAAAAAAATCAAAAATAAAACCTTTTTAACCTATTCTTGCCTACCACCGCCAAAACTTAATTACCTGGCCTTTCCTCTCATCTCTTTTATCCTCACCCAGCGTGCCGCCCATCCACTTTGTTGCCATGTCTCGCTTTCTACAATCCAGAACAGTTATCCGAAATTGATGTCTTTTTTTAATAATAATAATAATAATAATATATATATATATTTAAAAAAAATAAGGGGAAATTGATGTCTTGATTTGACTGTTTTTGCCCATCCATTTCGAAAGCATGGAAGTCCAGGAAAGAAATCAAGAAAGATACGGAGAAAATCTCTTGATACATTTACATCCCCACGACCATGCATTCAATTTTATCTGGAACAAAATGACAAAATGGATACTAAAGTCATGGCGGATGTCAAGATATTAAAGTAATAAATGGTAAGGTTATCTCAGCTGGCGCCATTTAATTGGTGGAATTTAATGTGAGGAGCATGGCGCATGTACCAAAACTAAGAGGATGTTGCATTGAATGAAAAGTAACGTTTGCCAAATGCAAGAGGGAGAGAACCAAGATATGCTACTTTTTTAGAAAATACCAATCTAGATGTCACTTATGTCATCAACGGGGCACATCAAAAATTTAATAAGAATCACCATCTTTAGATCCAGCACAGAGGAGTTTATTAGATTATTGGAAAGGGTAATGGATCATGATCGAGCTGTTTGACTATCATCAAAATGGACAAGTGACAGCAATTGATGGAACATGTTTGCTGATCGGTATCCGTTCTTGAACCATGGGAGATTCTATCTCTATCTATTTTTGGAAAAATGCCCAAAATTTATTTAGATATTTCTATAAATTTGAACCGAAAATTATATAAAAATTAGATTTATTGATCCATCCATCTTGTATTTTTTAAAAATCTTTTGGAATCCAACTCAGATCCTAACTTTTAAATTGCAGGAAAGAAAGATCGAAGATAATTTTTTTCTTAAAATAAAATTTGAGTTAAATGATATACAGAATCATATTTAGATAAATATTATAATTTATAAATTTTATAGAAATTTTAGCTTAATTTTATAAGAATATCCAAATCAGTGCGAAGTAGAAAAATTTTATCTGATATAGATTTTGATCCCTGATAATTAATCAATATAAGGACAAGGTAGCTAGCTTCCTCCAAGGGATGGAGAATTTGGAATTATCCTGTTTCTGCATCCTTTATTATGACCCTTTCTGTTGTCATCTCTTCGCTCCGGCCACATCCTCCTCGGCTTGGGATCCATCCAGCCGACTTGTTTGGATCTGCATTCAATTGCACCTTTACCCTATCATTACTCCTTTCCGGATTTTTTTTTTTTTTGCTTTTGGGTAAGACTCCGGATGGTCTATTTACCCCAAACTCGTTTGATTCATGAAATTTTTTTAAAAAAATAAAAAAAATTATTTAATTAAAATTAAAAAATAAAAAAATTATTAAAAATTATTTTTTATATTTATTAAAAATAAAAATTCATGGAGAAGATGGATTTTAATATTTTCTATAGGATGAAAAGTAATGATGCTTTTTTTTTCAAAATATTTTTTTTTAATTTTATAAAATATAATAGATGGTTAGAATGAAATACTTAATGATGATAATATAATATTATGTTAATATTATCATAATATTTATATAAATATAATATTAATATTATAATTATTGGGGATAAATCTCATTCTCACTGAAGTCTAGTTCAATGCTCGGTTTAATGCAACCAGTAGCCGCGGAAGAGCTTCAGCAGATGGGTCTTAGCCAAACCATTACAGCCGGCCGAACTACTTAGCGGTCGAGCTTCTTGGAACGCCCAGCAGCCGGGCTTTAGTCGAACCCCCAACGGCCGAGCTTCTTCGAACCTGTTCAGCCGGTCGAACTACTTAGCGGTCGAGCTCCTTCGGACTCCTCAGCCGCCGAGCTCCTTCGGACTCCCAACGTCTAGATCGAACTCCTTCAGCCGGCCGAGCTACTTAGCGGGTGAGCTCCTTCGGACTCCCAGCATCCGGACCGAACCCCTTCAGCTGGCCGAGCTACTTAGCGGCCGAGCTCTTTCGAACTCCCAGCGTCCGGACCGAACCCCTTCAACCGATCGAGCTACTTAGCGGCTGAGCTCCTTGAACTCCCAGCAGCCGAGCTCTAGCTGAACTCAACCGCCGAGCTTCAGTCAGACTCCCACAAGAGCCGAACTCTCTCCGCGTCGTTACAGCCAGGCGCCTGCGGAAGCCGAACTCCCTCCAAGCTTCCTCTCCGACTGGATTTCTTCAAGGGCTGGACTTCTCACCGACCGAGCTCCTACCGAACTTTCCAACGATCGAGCCTTAGCCGCGCACCTCCAGCCAGATGCCTACGGAAGCCGAACTCCTTCTGAGCTTCCTCTTCAGGAGTCCGAACTCCTCCAAAATGGGCACACGTCGAAGCCCTTCAACCCTTCATTCGGCCTCAAGCGGCGCTGCAGCTATCACCATCAGTCCGCCGCAAGCGACAGCGACCCGCTATCAGGCGGCGATGGCTGTCACCATCAACCCGCTGCAGATGGCACCTTTCCATGAGACTGACTCCGCTGGACCTCGAGTGGCCCACCAGCATGCGGCTACAACTGTCATTATCAAGCTCCGCTATAAAAAGGACCCTCCAAATATGCTAATCCTAATCTCTCTGATCTCTAAGCTCTCCTCTTCTTCTCCAAGCTCCGAAACTCATTCTCGAGCACTCCATTCCTTTTGGTCAGAGCTGACTTGATCGTCGGAGGGTCCTACCAGAGCCACCCCCTACCGGCTCCGCACGGAACTTTATTTTGCAGATCTCCGATGGCGACCACGTCGGCCTCCACTCCAGTAGATTTCGGTGATGACCAGATTCTGCGTCAACAGATTGGCACTAGAAGGAGGGCCCGAACCTCCGAGGTTCCCTTATTCTTAAAAGAGTGCTCGATGACGATTTCTCTCTTTCCACTCCATAGATCTCTCTTCTTCCTCTGTAGAATTTCTTTCCAAAAAAAATACCCCCTAGGAGAGCCTCGACCTGATGATCGACGGCCTCCGTGGTCCGATCCCATTCGGATCCATCCGCTTCTGCTCCAGCCCTGGCAACCCAAGCTCACCCTATAGCCATAGTGGATGCGGAGCAGTTCAACCTGCTCATCCAGCAGGTTCGTGGTCTCACGGAGGCAGTGCAGGTGGTGCAGGCCATGCACCAGCAGGCTCCAGTACCAGCTCAACCGGCACGAGATTCTCCAGAGCTGTGTGGTCCAGTTCAGGGGCGACCGACATGGGCTATCCGACCTTCAATCCCTGGAAGAGGAAGGCAACGGAGGGAGAGCCCCAGCTCGGACCGCGGCTCGACCCAGGATGAAGCTTCACACCCATTCTGCAAGAAAATCTTGGAGATCAGAGACCGCGAAGATCTCCTGGATCAGAGGCTCATAGAAATGAGCCGACGAATCGAAGAACTTCGTCACACTCCCTCCTCACGCGGTAATGACATCTGCACTGACCCTCCTTTTTCGCAGAAAATCATGCAGAAATCGATCTCACCAAACTTCAAGCTCCCGCAGTTCAAGAGCTACGATGGGACCACCGATCCGATCGACCACTTGGAAGCCTTCCGGACAACTATGTTGCTCCATGACGCGTCAGACGCTATCATGTGCTGGGCTTTCTCCTCTACCCTTAAAGGGGCCGCCAGGAACTGGTACTCGGCGCTCAAGCCGAGTACCATCTTATCGTTTGACCAGATGAGTCAACAGTTTGCAGCCCACTTTGTTAGTAGTCGACATCTACGCCGAGGTTTGGATTCCTTAATGACCATCAGGCAGAAGAAGGGAGAACCCATCCGGGCTTACGTCACCCGATTTAATACTGCCGCACTGGAGGTCCGGGATCTGGACCAGTCAGTCGCCATGGCCGCTCTCAAGGGCGGCCTTCAGAAGAATGACTTACTGTTCTCTCTGGAAAAGAAGTATTCCAAAAATTTTGCCAACATGTTTGCTCGGGCTGAAAGTTATGCCGGGCAGAGGAGGCCTTCGAGTCTAAGGACGACGAAGCCAGCGGCAAGCGGCGAATCGATGGGCCAGGCAGGCCCACCGAAGAAAGGAAGCAGACTGAAGCTCGGTTGCGTTCCCAGACTCTCCCTGATCGTGGGCAAGCTCGAACTCCCCCTCAGGCTCGGAGGCACAGAAGCCTCGATAGAAGGGCGCACCGAGATTCCCTCCAGGACCGAAGTTCTCCCCGACGACGACGATTTCACAGCTACGCCCCCTTTAATGCTTCGAAGACTCAAGTACTGATGGAGATCCGGGAGCAACTTCCAAGATCGAAGAGAATGCGTTTCCATCCTAGCAAGCGCAATCCCAACAAGTTCTGCCTTTACCATCGCGACCACGGTCATGACACTGAGGAGTGCATCCAACTCCAGGACGAGATCGAAGAGCTCATCAGGCGAGGCAGACTTAGCTGATTTCTGCGAAGACGACCTAAGGAGAAGGAAGATCGACTGAGAGCGGTACCTTCAAGTGGAAAAAACTAGCAAGAAGATCGGCTGTCCCTTGGCGTCATCAACACTATCTCGGGGGGACTTCAGCAAGGGGAGGCCACCAAACCCGAGGGACCGATGAAGAGGTGGAGGACCATGGAACCCATGACCTTCACTGAGGTGAACGACCAGGGGATCCAATTTTCGTACAATGACGCAGTTGTAATTTTTTTGAATATTGCTGACTACGATGTACGCCGTATTTTGGTAGATAATGAAAGCTCGATCGATGTGTTGTTTTACGATGCCTTCTCAAAAATGTCCCTGCCCAACGACCGCTTGGGGCCTATGAATTCACCGCTGGTAGGGTTCGCTGGCAATGCCATACCAGTCGAAGGCATAATAACATTGACTGTAGCGGCAGGACAATGCCCGAAGCTGGCTAAGGTGTGGGTCGACTTCCTAGTCGTAAGGATCTCGTCCGCCTATAACGCAATCCTTGGCCGACCTGGTCTAAATGCACTCCGGGCGGTAGTGTCATCCTATCTTTTGAAGATGAAGTTTCCGACGAGTCACGAGGTCGGAGAAGTCGGAGGAGACCAAGCTCTGACGAGGTATTGCTACTCGATCGCCCTGCATAAGGGAGATCAGCCTGACCCTTATCTTGTTGATAGATTGGATGTCCGCGATGACCTCACTGAGGAGCGGGGCGAGCCTATAGAGGACCTCGTCTCTGTGCCCTTGAATGATGAAAACTCGAAACACGTGGTGCAAATCGGCTCCAACTTAGCGGTCGAAGTTCGGGAGCAGCTCGTCGCTTTCCTCAGAAGAAATGCGAATGTCTTCGCCTGGACCCCTGTGGATATGCCGAGGATTGATGTCGAGGTCATAGAACATCGACTGGCCATCGATCCGAGGCACCGATCGATAAGAGAAAAGATGCGCCACCACGCCCCGAAGAGGCAGAAAGCGATCATCGAAGAAGTAGACAAGCTCCTCAAAGCCGAACTCATCTAGGAGGTTAACTATCCGACCTGGGTCTCAAACATGGTTCTCATCAAGAAAGTGAATAACAAATGAAGGATGTGCGTCGACTTCAAGAAGCTAAACAAGGCCTGCCCGAAGGACAGCTACCTCCTACCCAAGATCGACCAGCTAGTGGATGCAACCTCGGGCCATGAGCTCCTCACCTTCATGGACGCCTTTTCTGGTTACAATCAGATACGCATGGCACCCAAGAACGAAGAGAAGACCGCCTTCATTACTAACCGAGGTCTTTATTGCTATAGGGTCATGCCTTTTGGACTCAAGAATGCATGGGCAACATACCAGCGTTTGGTTAATAAGGTCTTCAAGGAGCAGATCGACCGCAACATGGAGGTGTACGTAGATGATATGCTCGTCAAAAGTCAAGCTTCAACAGACCACCTGACCGACCTTAAAGAGACCTTTGATGCACTTAAGAAGCACAAGATGAAGCTGAACCCGACCAAATGCGCCTTTGGTGTGACCTCTAGAAAATTTTTCGGGTTCATGATATCAAGATGCGGAATTGAGGCAAACCCCCAGAAAATCCGAGCCATTCAGAAAATGACAATTCCAAAGACGATCAAGGAAGTTCAGCGCCTGGCCGAAAAGGTGGCATCCCTAAATCGCTTCATCTCAAGGTCGGTCGAACGATGCATGCCCTTCTTCGAGGTTCTCAAGCGACCGAAGAACTTCTGCTGGACGGTGGAGTGCCAACAGGCATTCAAGGAGCTCAAAAACTACCTCGACATGCCCCCACTACTGGCAAAGTCTGAACTCGAAGAAGAATTATTCCTATCTTAGCTAATCTCTCCGTGCCTTGGCGGCAATCTTGGTACAGGAGAAGCAAAGACGCAGCGACCGATCTACTACGTGAGTCGAGTCATGGGGACGTTAGAGATCAGGTACTTCTATATTTAAGGGAAAATTATATCTCTAGCGAGATCGATTTTACTTTGGCCCATTTTTTCTCACAGGACCAATCGGATTGTGGAGCTTTCAGAGCGAATCATCCTCAAGAGTTCGACATGTACCACCCATCGATCGCCCATTCTATTTTTGGGATCACATCCAAAAAAAGGTAATTAGCCATGGCAAAAAATTTAAAACGAGTGCCAAAAGCCAAAAATATATAAGCTTGCGAATTTCTCGCTAGGCTACACTTTCTCAGCAAGATCGCGAGTACATATCGAGTTGTGAAACAGATCGAATATAGGTCCGCGAAATAAAGATAGCGAAAAATTAGTATCGAAACTCATTCTAGTTTGGTCATAACAGCTAGGCCAGAGGACGGCATACTTTGTGTTAGAATGCCCATTAGTCTCACATCCTGATATTATCTATGACCCGAGATAAGGTGGAAATTTTTGAGTTGATAAAATAAACACACATTTCATGTATAGCCGAGAGCGTTAGTAAAGAGAAGTAAGCTAGGAATCTATTCCATCCTGAAACCGGTGAGGAGAGTGATATATCATTCGCCGAACAGACGGTGAAAGGCTCTGAAGTCCGCAGAGTCGCTCGGATAACCACTACCAGAAATACGTAAGAGTCGACCTCAGAGAAACACATACATTCAGTGAACAAAAAGCTTCTGGATTTGGAGTTCTTTGGTCAACCTTACGGGAATTTAGTTGTGTACCATGTATCACTCCTGAAATTTGGCGTAGGTTGCGGAAGATATTGGGGTTCGGGGTGGTACACAGGCCCAAAACAGGTTGAAGTGAGATAAATCCCACACAATGTGGACGCAGGATGCGCTATAATAATGACTTTTATAAAGAGGCTCTACGTTGTTTTACGTCTGATAAATACTTAGAGGGTGTGTAAAAACGTCATCGAATTATCGTAAAGGTGTTATTGATGAAGCTCAAGTCCGTGCACCGAATGGCTGAAGCGCACCCCTAGACCAAGACAATGAGGGAAAAGGGAATTATGGCAAGCCTACAAACAGAGTTGGCTCGGTACTACCACTCCAGGGGTTAAAATAGAAGTTCGAGATGGAGGACTTAGTGCTCCGACGAGCCGCTGTCGCTCAGCCTCAAAGTCAACGGAAAGCTTTCGTTCCAAACTGGAAAAATCGTATGAGGTGATGAGGTCATCCGATCCGAAACTTATCGTCTGAAGGAACTCGAAGGGAATAGTACTTCTCCAACCTTAGAACTCAGAGAACCTAAGGATGTAATTATCAGTAGACTTTCTTTAAAAACTTTCTTCGCTATGCATTATTAATTTTTGGTAAAGGATTAGCGTGATGGCAGAAAAGAAATGAGCCGAAGTGGCCCGTTAGAAATAGGAGGAGAACCTCGTCCTAATGCAAGCATCAAAAAATCTCTAAACTCGGCTGTAGGAGATAAGATCTCCCTGCGGATCAATCTCGGCCGGTGAAAAATAAGACCTTCCCAAACAGTCGAAGGCCTAGTTCACAAGGATGAGATTGGGGGGAGAGGCTCGGATAATGGTCCGATGTGCTCCCACAGCCCGTTTAGGAGAAGGAGGAGGACCTCATCCTAATGCGAGCAAAGTCGAAGGCCTCGTTCCTTAGACGAGATGGGAGGAGAGGCTCGACCGACGGTCCGCATGTGCCACCCTAGTCCATTAAGGAATAGGAGGTGCTCATTCCTAATGCGAGCAAAGTCGAAGGTCTCGTTCACATAGACGAGATGGAGAAGGGCCTCGGAGGGGCGATTGGTCCGCAATGTGCCCCCACAGCCCGTTTAGAACAAAAGGAGATCTCGTCCGAGAATGCAAGCAATCGAAGGCCTCTATAAAGGACGAGATGGAGGGAGAGGCTTCGGACCGACGGTCCACATGTTACCCCCACAGCCCCATTAGGAGCAGAGCAGGAGGAGAACCTCATCCCTAATGCGAGCAAAGTCGAAGGCCTCGTTCATAAAGGACGAGATGGGGGGAGAGGCTCGGACGACGGTCTGCATGTACCCCACAGTCCGTTAGGAGTAGGAGGAGGACCTCGTCCTAACACGAGCAAAGTCAAAGACCTCGTTCATCTTAGACGAGATGGGAGAGAGGCTCGGACGACGGTCCACATGTGCCTCCATAGTCCGTTAGGAATAGAAGGAGAACCTCGTCTTAATGCGAGCAAAGTCGAAGACCTCATTCACAAAGGATGAGATGGGGGGAGAGGCTCGGACGACGGTCTGCATATGCCCCGACAGCCCATTAGAAGAAGGAGGAGGACCTCATTCTAACGCGAGCAAAGTCGAAGGCCTCGTTCACCTTAGACAAGATAGGGGAAGAGGCTTGGACGACGGTCCGCATGTATCCCCACAGTCCGTTAGGAACAGAAGGAGAATCTCGTCCTAACGTGAGCAAAGTCGAAGGCCTCGTTCACCTTAGACGAGATGGAGAAAAGCGGACGACGATCCGAATGTGCCCCCACGGCCTATTAGAAACAAGAGGAGAATCTCGTCCTAATGCGAGCACCCGCATCAACCTCGGCCAAAAGAGATACGACCTCTTCCGAGCGACCGTGTCAACCTCGACTAGAGAGCTTCAACTTCAACCTTGGCTAAAGAAGATCTCTTCCGAGCGGTCGAGACAATCTCGGCCAAAGATAAAATCGGAGACAATCTCATCCTAACACGAGCGCCCGCATCAACCTCGGCCAAAAGAGATAGGATCTCTCCCAAGCGACCGTGTCAACCTCGGTTGGAGAGCTTTAACTTCGACCTCGGCTAGAGATAGGATCTCTTTCGAGCGCCCGTATTAACCTCAGCTGCTGGAGACAATATCGCCCCCGAGGAGCTCAACCTCCGACTTCGATCACAGCGGACGAAGCCTCCCTCAACCTCGGTTGAAGATGGGATCTTCCCCAGGCTTCAACTTCAATATCAACTTTAGCTGGAGATGAGATCTCCTTCGAGCTTCGATCTGGACTAGCACGGGGGCTCAGAAGAAGACTTCGGCAGTCGCCTTTCTTGCACTCCCTTCCTTCGAGTTTCGAACTCGAAAGTGGGGGGGTTAGTGTTGGGGATAAACTCCGCTCCCACCGAAGTCTAGTTCGATGCTCGGTCTAATGCAATTAGTAGCCGCGGAAGAGCTTCAACAGATAGATCTTAGCCAAACCCTTACAGCCGATCGAACTACTTAACGGTCGAGCTCCTTGGACACCCAGCAGCCGAGCTTTAGCCGAACCCTCAGCGATCGAGCTTCTTCGAATCCGTTCAATTGGCCGAACTACTTAGCGGCCGAGCTTCTTCGAACTCCTCAGCCGCCGAGCTCCTTCGGACTCCCAGCATCTGGATCAAACCCCTTCAGCCAACCGAGCTACTTAGCGGTCGAGCTTCTTTGGACTCCCAACATCCGAATCGAACCCCTTCAGCCAGCTGAGCTACTTAGCAGTCGAGCTCCTTTGGACTCCTCAGCTGTCGAGCTCCTTCGAACTTTCAACATCCGGACCGAACTCCTTCAGCCGATCGAGCTACTTAGCAGTCGAGCTTCTTGAACTCCCAACAGCCGGGCTCTAGCTGAACTCAACCGTCGAGCTTCAGTCAGACTCCCGCAAGAGCCGAACTCTCTCCGTATCGTTACAGCCAGGCGCCTGCGGGAGCCAAACTCCCTCCAAGCTTTATCTCCGATCGAATTTCTTCAAGGGCTGGACTTCTCACCGACCGAGCTCCTATCGAACTTTCCAGCGGTCGAGCCTTAGCCGCACACCTCCAACCAGACGCCTACGGAAGCCAAACTCCTTCTGAACTTTCTCTTCAGGAGTCCGAACTCCTCCAAAATAGACACACGTCGAAGTCCTTCAATCCTTCATTCAGCCTCGAGCGATGCTGTAGCCATCATCATTAGTCCACTGCAAGCAATAGCGACCCGCTATCAGATGGTGATGGCTGTCACCATCAACCCACTGTAGACGGCACCTTTCCATGAGATTGACTCCGTCGGACCTCGAGCGGTCCGTCAGCATGCGGCTACAGCTGTCATCATCAAGCTCCGCTATAAAAAAGATCCTCCAGATATGCTAATCCTAATCTCTCTGATCTCTAAGCTCTCCTCTTTTTCTCCAAGCTTCAGAACTCATTTTTGAGCACTCCATTCCTATTGGTCAGAGCAGACTTGATCATCAGAGGATCCTACCGAAGCCACCCCTCCATCGGCTCCGCACGAAACTTTATTTTGCTGGTCCCCAGCGGCGACCTCGTCGGCCTCCACTCCAGCGAATTCCGACGACGATCAGATTCTATGTCAACAATAATATTTATTATATTTTAATATTTATACTAATATAATATTTTTATTAATATTAATATAGTATTTATATTAACATATCTATATTTATATTAATATAATATTATATTTATTAAAATATTAATAAATTTATTATATCAAAATATTAATATTATATTAACATAATATAATATATTAGTATTATATTAATATAATAAATTACTATGATCTAATTTTATATTATAATATCTTAATATTATTTTTATATTAATATAAATATAATATTATTATATTTATAAAGTTTAGGAGTAAAATATATGTTCTTATATCTTAAGGATATAATGGATATTCTACATAGTTTTTCTAAAAAAATAATGTTCAATCAAACATAAATTATTTTTCAATAAGTCACTTCTTATGGCGAACCAAACATACCAAAATTCTATTTACAAGAAATAACTTTCTAGGAAATGACTTTTTGAGAAGTTACTTTCTGGAAAGAAAAGTTTTTCCTACGAACCAAAAGAGTCCTCGATTCTTCTTTGCTTTCTCGTCATTCGTTATAATGTATGGAGTTGGATCTCATAATAAAAATTTTATAGTTTATTATTTTTTTAATATATCATAAATAATATGATACTGTGTATATGTAATAACTATATTATATTTATTCAATCACATTATTATATACTTGTTGTGGGTTAGTTATAGCTCATCCTTGACCAAATATTCATCGATCTTAGCCGACCTATCGTACTAAGCCATCCAAAGATGATCGACTGCTGTCTGCCTACCCCCGACCAACCTTCCTTCTGCAACAGGCTATTTGCACACTAATGATTTGCCATAGGTCTTATCCGACCGATCAATCTCCGAGAGCAGTTGTGTTATAGGTCGGCTATTGTTAACCTACTATAAATCATTGGTGGATGAGCTATTTCATAGGACAGTCTTTTCGAATTTGTTGGTGAGAAGCTACATATGACCGACCTACTCAATATAGATAGTATTTTATCAACTATCATTAGACAACCAATGTTGGAGCCCAGCGTGCCTCGAACGATGGTCTTATATGACCTGCTATAGGTCATCCTTGGTCGACCCATTATACGTCATCTTTTGCCGACCTACACCTTTTTCTCTCCTCTCCAAATTAGGAAACTCTAAATAGAGGAGTCCTCCGCGATCCTGCCTTACAGAAAAAGAAAAATATCTCTCGAATCAATCTGGTGTGATAAATTTGAAAAGCAATTAGAGTCCAAGATCGATACGACTCCAATTTCTCTCTTATAAATAAGAGACTCTAGAACCCTCCAGGTATGCACTCAATTGGATGCTTTCTCTTTTCATTATTCTCCAATCTCCTAACTTGAGCATTGGAGGATCTTCACCGGAGAACACCACGATGAGGACTCTTTTAAAGGAGTTCGGGCGAGGCTCCAGTAGTAGTTCTTCCTTGGCCACATATTTCTTGGCAGCCGACCTCAGGCGGGAAGATCAGGAGCAATACTTGGCGCTAGAGGAAGAGCCCTCGATTGATTTTGAGGTCCAATTTTGAGAGGAGAAAGCTCACCATCAGATATCATGATGACTCGAAAGAGAGCATCAAATGTGTCTCAGCGTTCCGATGGACAAACCAACAACGCTCAGCACCGACGATCTTGCAAGAATAGTACAATACTTTAGTTCAATAAGTGTAGGCACTCTCGACTGCAATAAGGGGGATGCAGCAAGTCAGCGAACCTCGTCCGGCCAATAAAAACATGGGGCCGACTTGAGGAAAGTCAAAAGAAAGGCATCCTAGAAGCCTGAGGGTCGAAGCTAGTCATCACAATCGATCTATTAGTCCTCCTCATCAAAGACCTCGGCGATCGCCTACCCTCATCTCTAGAAGGGACTCAATCCTGGGCCATGTAACTCCTCAGTGCTGAGCTATTCACGAAGATAGCATAGAGAAAAGGCTTCAAGAAATACAATAATAGATAGATGCGTTGCAGGCACCGAAGCAGTAAGAGGATGACCTAGGGTTCAACATTAACCCTCCGTTCACCTAGAAGATCATGAATGAGCCTATGCCACCTCGATTCAAAATACCTCAGATGGAGCCTTATGATGGAACTGCTGATCCCATAGATCATTTAGACAACTTTTGAACTCTCTTGCACCTGCAAAGAGGCAGTGA
>QRFJ01002298.1:109881-232381 GCA_006176705.1 Cocos nucifera
TAGGAGATAAGATCTCCCCCGAGCGACCGGATCAACCTCGACTGCTGGAGATAAGATCTCTCTCAAGCGCCCATATCAATCTCGACCATAGGAGATGAGATCTCCTCCGAGCCGACCTCGGCTGCTGGAGATAAGATCTCCTCCGAACGTCTGTATCAATCTCTGCTATAGGAGATGAGATCTTTCCAAGCCGACCTCGACTACAGGATATATGATCCTCCGAGCTTCGACTTCAATAGGTACGGAGCTTGGGAAAGGACTTCAGCAGTCATCTATTTTGGTATTCCCTTCCTTCGAATTTCAAACTCAAGAGTCGGAAGACTATTGTTGGGGATAAACCCCACTCCCATTGAAGTCTAGTCGAATGCTCAGTCGATAATGCAATCGATAGTCACGAAAAAGCTTCAGCGGATGAGTCTTATCCAAGCTCCTTAGCGGTCGAGCCCCTTTCAAACTCCTTCAGCCGACCGAACTCATTAGTGGCCGAGCTCCGACTGAACTCCTCAGCAACCGAGCTTCTATGGAAGCCAAACTCCTTTCGGACTCCTCCAGCAACCGAGCTTCTATGAAAGCCAAACTTCTTTCGGACTCCTCCAGCAGCCGGACTTCTATAGAAGTGAACTCCTTCCAGACTCCTCCAGCAACCGAGCTTCTACGAAAGCCGAACTCCTTTCGGACTCCTCCAGTAGTCAGGCTTCTATGGGAGCCGAACTTCTTTCGGACTCCTCCTCCAATCGAATTTTTATGAAAGCCAAACTCCTTACAGACTGTTCCTTCAGACGGATTCCTATAGGCGATCCCACTACTGAACGGTTACAATTATCACGATAATTATAATTGTTATTTATTAAGATAACACGATCGACATTTATCAAGTTAATCACGATCGGCATTTTTCAGGATGGTTATGGCAGTTATTAATCAAGGCAGTTACAACAAGCTCCATCTATAAAAAAGATCCTTCAGATACATTTGCTGTAAGCTCTCCTCTCCTCCTCTAAACTCTGCCGAACTCATTTCTGAGCACTCCATCTCTATTGGCCAGAAAAGCTGACTTGATTGTCGGAGGATCCTATCGGAGCCACCATCATCGACTCCGAATGGAACTTTATTTTACAGATTACCGACGGCGATCTCGTTCTCCTCCACTCCAATTCTATCCGACATCAACCAGATTCTACACCAACATGATCGCTCATCTGTAACCCAAAAAAAAAAATCTTAGACTTAGTAGTTTAGGGAAGATATCATAGGTTATCAACAGATTGATAGTTTATGAGACCCGTGAATATGGTCACCATTCCTTAATTTGTTGAAGAAGAATGGGAAATCAACACTAATCTTTTAACGTGCCATTTCGTATGATGCCATGCGCTCTCCTACAAAATTCAAAAGCATGCCAAGTACAAATCACATGTCCATGTTTTTCATGTACATGTTTCTCTGGATGATGCATCTATTCACTTGTAAATATATTTATATATTCACAAGTGTAGCTTTTAGAGGTTATTGTACATTTATTGTATTATTGTACATTTATATGGTCGTGCACACAGATATTTGTATGTAATCCATATACGGCCATCCATCATATGGTACGATGGTTCACTCATTGCATGGGACGGCAACCACAACAGTTCCTCAATCTTCTCTCTCTAATTTTATCTCATTCTCTCTATTTTTTTTCCTTCGCATTCTTTCAAAAGTCATGCCCTATATACGATCAGAGAGGAATAGAGAGAAAGTGGTCAAGGTGATACCAAGTTCAAGCTCAAGCAGTGACTAAATATAAGAGAGAGAAAAGGAAAGAAGAAAGAGATCATTATGAGAGGTAAAGTATTGAGATGGCCATATAACAAGATTTATGATTCTCTCTCCTATTATCAATCACATGTGTGTATATATATAGAGTCAGACTATAATTAGATCGATTGAATTTAGACTCAGATCTGATTAGATCAAAACTCTATAATATAAGTTCTACATCAATGATCCAAGCAATTGAATATGATCTACTATCATAAAACTACTTGCATACAAAAAAATTATATAATTTAAAGACCTCTAGCCTACACATCAACTACTCAAAAATTGGACAATCTAAACAAAATTGAATTGGATGTATTTTTTGACCACTTGATGCATAGATTAGGAATATTTAAATTATATGATTTTTGATGTGCAAGCAGTTTTGAGGTAATAAATTATATCAAACTACTTGGATCATCGATATAGGGCCTTCATTGTCTAGTTTTGACCTAATCAGATCTAAGCCCAAATCCGATCGATCTTATCCAAGTCTGTCCCATATAGAGGCAGACTATATATATATAGAGAGAGAGAAGTAGACTGGGCTCCGATCAATCAAATTTCAGTCTATTTTCGATCGGATTCCTAGTCGTTGGATCAACGCGCATCTCCAAAACATCCCTAAAAGCAAATGGAAGTCCGTTAAAATAAAAAATAAAAAAGAATGTACAAAGCGCCTTTACGGGAGCTTGTAGGCACCTTCAAGGAGGGTTCAACGCACAAATGTCTCGACTCTTCGACTCTCTCCCTCAATGGCTATAAAAAATAATAAATATTAAAATAAATATAATTATAAAAAAAATAAATACTAAAATAAATATAAACCATTCTAGGGAGTATGTTTATTTTGAATAGTTTATATTTATTTGACCTTAAAGGCACCTTCAAAGGATTGAAGGCGCCTTCAAAAATACTAAATAAACACAAACTACCCAAAATAAATACAAACTTGTAAAATAAATACAAACTTCTCAAAATAAATATAAATTTCATAGAATAAATATAAACTACTCAAAATAAATATAAACTCAATAGAAAAAATATAAATAATATATAATAAATAGATTTTTTTATGTTTATTATTTAGTATTTATATTTATTTCAATATCATGTCAATTTTTTTTACATTTTTTTTTTAACATGCCGGGTCGGTTAACAATATTCCATTTGCTTTTAAGAGCCTTTTAGGATGCTCGTCAATATAACGACCAAAAATTTGATCGAATATAGATTGAAATTTGGTTGACTATAGTTTAGTCTATATATATATATATATATATTATTTTTTCAATTGAATAAGTATCCAACTTGGATGGATAAATTTTATACGATCTAACTAAGAAGCAGGATAGTTATGTATTTTTAAAAAAAATATATAAAATTAATTTGAATCAAATAATAATATTTTCCATCCCAAATTCATCCATCATGATAATATCTTTATTTATTTATGATCCCACTTCCTTTCATTTATCTCTCTCTTCTTTTTATCAACATCAAAATTCATCCCGCCCCAAATCAGATAAACATAAGAAAAGTTAATAAAAAAATTTTAAAAAAATCAAAAATAAAACCTTTTTAACCTATTCTTGCCTACCACCGCCAAAACTTAATTACCTGGCCTTTCCTCTCATCTCTTTTATCCTCACCCAGCGTGCCGCCCATCCACTTTGTTGCCATGTCTCGCTTTCTACAATCCAGAACAGTTATCCGAAATTGATGTCTTTTTTTAATAATAATAATAATAATAATATATATATATATTTAAAAAAAATAAGGGGAAATTGATGTCTTGATTTGACTGTTTTTGCCCATCCATTTCGAAAGCATGGAAGTCCAGGAAAGAAATCAAGAAAGATACGGAGAAAATCTCTTGATACATTTACATCCCCACGACCATGCATTCAATTTTATCTGGAACAAAATGACAAAATGGATACTAAAGTCATGGCGGATGTCAAGATATTAAAGTAATAAATGGTAAGGTTATCTCAGCTGGCGCCATTTAATTGGTGGAATTTAATGTGAGGAGCATGGCGCATGTACCAAAACTAAGAGGATGTTGCATTGAATGAAAAGTAACGTTTGCCAAATGCAAGAGGGAGAGAACCAAGATATGCTACTTTTTTAGAAAATACCAATCTAGATGTCACTTATGTCATCAACGGGGCACATCAAAAATTTAATAAGAATCACCATCTTTAGATCCAGCACAGAGGAGTTTATTAGATTATTGGAAAGGGTAATGGATCATGATCGAGCTGTTTGACTATCATCAAAATGGACAAGTGACAGCAATTGATGGAACATGTTTGCTGATCGGTATCCGTTCTTGAACCATGGGAGATTCTATCTCTATCTATTTTTGGAAAAATGCCCAAAATTTATTTAGATATTTCTATAAATTTGAACCGAAAATTATATAAAAATTAGATTTATTGATCCATCCATCTTGTATTTTTTAAAAATCTTTTGGAATCCAACTCAGATCCTAACTTTTAAATTGCAGGAAAGAAAGATCGAAGATAATTTTTTTCTTAAAATAAAATTTGAGTTAAATGATATACAGAATCATATTTAGATAAATATTATAATTTATAAATTTTATAGAAATTTTAGCTTAATTTTATAAGAATATCCAAATCAGTGCGAAGTAGAAAAATTTTATCTGATATAGATTTTGATCCCTGATAATTAATCAATATAAGGACAAGGTAGCTAGCTTCCTCCAAGGGATGGAGAATTTGGAATTATCCTGTTTCTGCATCCTTTATTATGACCCTTTCTGTTGTCATCTCTTCGCTCCGGCCACATCCTCCTCGGCTTGGGATCCATCCAGCCGACTTGTTTGGATCTGCATTCAATTGCACCTTTACCCTATCATTACTCCTTTCCGGATTTTTTTTTTTTTTGCTTTTGGGTAAGACTCCGGATGGTCTATTTACCCCAAACTCGTTTGATTCATGAAATTTTTTTAAAAAAATAAAAAAAATTATTTAATTAAAATTAAAAAATAAAAAAATTATTAAAAATTATTTTTTATATTTATTAAAAATAAAAATTCATGGAGAAGATGGATTTTAATATTTTCTATAGGATGAAAAGTAATGATGCTTTTTTTTTCAAAATATTTTTTTTTAATTTTATAAAATATAATAGATGGTTAGAATGAAATACTTAATGATGATAATATAATATTATGTTAATATTATCATAATATTTATATAAATATAATATTAATATTATAATTATTGGGGATAAATCTCATTCTCACTGAAGTCTAGTTCAATGCTCGGTTTAATGCAACCAGTAGCCGCGGAAGAGCTTCAGCAGATGGGTCTTAGCCAAACCATTACAGCCGGCCGAACTACTTAGCGGCCGAGCTTCCTTGGACGCCCAGCAGCCGGGCTTTAGTCGAACCCCCAACGGCCGAGCTTCTTCGAACCTGTTCAGCCGGTCGAACTACTTAGCGGTCGAGCTCCTTCGGACTCCTCAGCCGCCGAGCTCCTTCGGACTCCCAACGTCTAGATCGAACTCCTTCAGCCGGCCGAGCTACTTAGCGGGTGAGCTCCTTCGGACTCCCAGCATCCGGACCGAACCCCTTCAGCTGGCCGAGCTACTTAGCGGCCGAGCTCTTTCGAACTCCCAGCGTCCGGACCGAACCCCTTCAACCGATCGAGCTACTTAGCGGCTGAGCTCCTTGAACTCCCAGCAGCCGAGCTCTAGCTGAACTCAACCGCCGAGCTTCAGTCAGACTCCCACAAGAGCCGAACTCTCTCCGCGTCGTTACAGCCAGGCGCCTGCGGAAGCCGAACTCCCTCCAAGCTTCCTCTCCGACTGGATTTCTTCAAGGGCTGGACTTCTCACCGACCGAGCTCCTACCGAACTTTCCAACGATCGAGCCTTAGCCGCGCACCTCCAGCCAGATGCCTACGGAAGCCGAACTCCTTCTGAGCTTCCTCTTCAGGAGTCCGAACTCCTCCAAAATGGGCACACGTCGAAGCCCTTCAACCCTTCATTCGGCCTCAAGCGGCGCTGCAGCTATCACCATCAGTCCGCCGCAAGCGACAGCGACCCGCTATCAGGCGGCGATGGCTGTCACCATCAACCCGCTGCAGATGGCACCTTTCCATGAGACTGACTCCGCTGGACCTCGAGTGGCCCACCAGCATGCGGCTACAACTGTCATTATCAAGCTCCGCTATAAAAAGGACCCTCCAGATATGCCTAAGGCTAAGCTCTCTGATCTCTAAGCTCTTCCTCCTCTTCTCTAAGCTCCGGAACTCATTCCGAGCACTCCATTACTGTTGGCCAGAGCTGACTTGAGCGTCGGAGGGTCCTGCCGGAGCCACCCCCCACCGGCTCCGGACGGGACTTTGTTTTGCAGGTCCCCGGACGGCGACCTCGGCGGCCTCGACTCCAGCGACCTCCGGCGACGACCAGTTTCTGCACCAACAGATTGGCGCTAGAAGGAAGGGCCCGAACCTTCCGAGGTTCCCTTGTTCTTAAAGGAGTGCTCGGCGACGATTTCCTTCCCCTGCTCCGGATCTCTCTTCTCCCTCTTCAGGATTCCTTTTCTGGAAAGAAAAATGCCCCCCAGAAGAGCCTCGACCCGGAGGTCGGCAGCCTCCGCGGCCCGATCCCGTTCGGGTCCGTCCGCTCCCACTCCGGCCCCGGCAACACGGGCCCGCTCCGTACTCGCGGTAGATGCGGAGCAGTTCGACCTGCTTGCCCAGCAGGTCCGCGATCTTACGGAGGCGGTGCAGGCAGTGCAGGCCACGCATTCGCGGGGTCCGGCACCCGCTCGACCGGCGCGGGGTTCCCCAGAGCCCTGGAACCCAGTCCAGGAGCGACCGATGTGGGCTACCCGACCTCCGGTCCTCGGGAGAGAAGGGCAACCGGCAAAGAGCCCCAGCTCGGACCGCGGCTCGACCCAGGGAGAGGCTTCGCACCTATTCTGCGAGAAGACCTTGGGGATTAAGGATCGCGAAGATTTCCTGGATCAAAGGCTCTTGGAAATGGGCCGACGCATAGAAGAACTTCGTCATACTCCTTCCTCCCGCGGTAATGATATTTGCACTGACCCTCCTTTCTCACAGAAAATTATGCAGGAACAGGTACCGCCGAACTTTAAGCTCCCGCATTTTGAAAGCTACGATGGGACCACCGACCCGGTCGACCATTTGGAGGCCTTCAGGACGACGATGTTGCTCCATGGCGCGCCTGACGCCATTTTGTGTCGGGCTTTCCCCTCTACTCTCAAGGGAGCGGCCAGGAATTGGTACTCGGCGCTTAAGCCGGGCACCATCCTATCGTTTGACCAAATGAGTCAACAATTCGCGGCCCACTTCGTCAGCAGCAGACGGCCGCGCAGAGGCTCGGATTCCTTGTTGGCCATCAGGCAAAAAGAGGGGGAACCCATCCGGGCTTACGTCACCCGGTTCAACGCTGCCGCGCTGGAAGTCCGGAACCTGGACCAATCAGTCGCTATGGCCGCCCTCAAGGGCGGCCTTCAGAAGAACGACCTGTTGTTCTCCCTGGAAAAGAAATATCCCAGGGATTTCGCTGACATGCTAGCTCGGGCCGAAAGCTATGCCCGGGCAGAGGAGGCTTTTGAGGCCAAGGATAATGAAGCTCGCGACAAGCGACGAATAGGCAGAGCGGGAAGGCCCGCCGAAGAGAGAAAGCGCACCGAAGCTTGGCCGCGCTCCCGGACTCCCCCTGGTCGCGGGCGAGCCCGAACTCCACCTCGGGCTCGGGGGCGGGAAACCCCCGACGGAAGGGCACGCCGAAGTTCCCCTCGGCGCCGAAGTCCCCCTCGACGCCGAAGTTCCCCTCGGCGCCGAGGTTCTCCCCCGCGACGAGGTTCCTCTCCGCGCCGAGGTTCTCCCCCCCGACGGCGTTTTCGCAGCTACGCCCCCCTCAACGCCCCGAAGGCTCAAGTGCTGCTGGAGATCAAGGGACGACTTCCGGAGCCGGAGAGAATGCGTTCCCATCCCAGAAAATGCAACCCCAACAAGTTCTGCCTTTACCACCGTGACCACGGTCACGATACCGAGGAGTGCATCCAGCTCCAGGACGAAATCGAGGAGCTTGTCCGGCGGGGCAGGCTTGGCCGATTCCTGCAAAGACAACCTAAAGAGCGGGAAGATCGGCCGAGAATGTTGCCGCCAAATGGGGGGGATCGGCAGGAGGATCGGCCGCCTCTCGGCGTCATTAACACCGTCTCAGGAGGACCGCAGCGGGGAAAGGCCGACGGATCCGAGGGACCGGCGAAGAAGCAGAGGACCTCGGAGCCCGTGACCTTCACCGAGGCAGACGCCCAGGGGATCCGATTTCCACATAACGACGCGGTTGTAATCTCTTTGAACGTCGCAGATTATGATGTACGCCGCATTTTGGTGGATAATGGAAGTTCGGCGGACATATTGTTTTACGATGCCTTCTTAAAAATGTCCCTACCTGACGCCCGCTTAGGGCCTGTAAATTCCCCCCTGGTAGGATTTGCCGGCCACGCCGTTCCGGTCGAAGGCATGGTGACTTTGGCGGTGACGGCGGGCCAACCCCCAAAATTGGCCAAGGCGCGGGTCGACTTTCTGGTCGTGAGGACCCCGTCCGCCTATAATGCAATCCTTGGGCGACCCGGCCTAAATGCACTACGGGCGGTAGTGTCAACCTACTACTTAAAGATGAAATTCCCGACGAGCCACGGAGTCGGCGAGGTCAGAGGAGACCAGGCCCTGGCAAAGTACTGCTACTCAGTCGCCCTGCGCGGGGGAGACCGGCCCGACCCTTACCTTGTTGATGGACTGGACGTCCGCGACGACCTCACTGAAGAACGGGGCGAACCTGCGGAAGACCTCGTCCCTGTGCCCTTGCACGACGGAGACCCGGGGCATGAGGTGCAGATCGGCTCCAACTTGGCGGCCGAGGTTAGGGGACAGCTCGTCGCTTTCCTCAGAAGAAATGCGGACGTCTTCGCCTGGGCCCCAGCGGATGTACCGGGGATCGACGCCGATGTTATAGAACATCGGCTGGCCATTGACCCAAGGCATCGACCCATCAGAGAAAAGTTACGCCACCAAGCCCCAGAGAGACAGAAGGCGGTCGCCGAAGAAGTGGATAAGCTCCTCGAAGCCGGACTCATCCGGGAGGTCAACTATCCGACCTGGGTCTCGAACGTGGTCCTCGTCAAAAAGGCAAACAACAAATGGAGGATGTGCGTCGACTTCAAGAAGCTGAACAAAGCCTGCCCAAAGGACAGCTACCCCCTGCCGAGGATCGATCAGCTGGTGGACGCAACCTCGGGCCACGAGCTCCTCACTTTTATGGACGCATTTTCTGGTTATAACCAGATACGCATGGCGCCCGAGGATGAAGAAAAGACCACCTTTATTACTGACCGAGGTCTCTATTGTTACAGGGTCATGCCTTTCGGACTCAAGAATGCAGGAGCCACTTACCAGCGCTTGGTCAATAAGGTCTTCAAGGGACAGATCGGCCGCAACATGGAGGTGTACGTGGACGACATGCTAGTCAAAAGCCGAGCCTCGACAGACCACCTCGCCGACCTTGAAGAAACTTTCGGTGCGCTCAGGAGGCACAAGATGAAGTTGAACCCGACCAAATGCGCCTTCGGCGTGACCTCCGGAAAATTTCTAGGATTCATGGTGTCGAGACGTGGAATCGAGGCAAATCCCGAGAAAATCCGAGCCATTCAGGAGATGACTGCCCCGAAAACAATTAAGGAAGTTCAGCGCCTGGCCGGGAAGGTGGCGTCCCTGAACCGCTTTGTCTCGAGGTCGGCTGAGCGGTGCCTGCCCTTCTTCCAGGTCCTCAGGCGACCGAAAGATTTTTGCTGGACAGCGGAGTGCAAACAAGGCATTCGAGGAGCTCAAAAACTACCTCGGCGCGCCCCCGCTGCTGGCAAAGCCCGAACCTGGAGAAGGGCTGCTCCTGTACCTAGCTGTCTCTCCAATGGCCCTGGCGGCTGTCCTGGTCAGGGAAGATGCAAAGGCGCAACAACCAGTCTACTACGTGAGCCGAGCCCTGAGGGACGCGGAGACCAGGTACTCCAAGTTAGAAAAATTAATTTACTGTCTTCTAATTGCTGCCAGGAGGCTCCGACCTTACTTTCAGGAGCATACCATAACGGTCCTCACGGACCAACCAATAAGAGCCGTCCTCCACCGAGCAGACGCTTCAGGAAGAATCGCCAAATGGGCGATCGAGCTCACGGAGTTCGACATCAATTACCGGCCCAGACCATCGATCAAGGCTCAGATACTGGCGGACTTTGTGCTGGAATGCACCATACCAGTTGAAGCCGAACTTGAATCAAGCGAGACTATCATCGGAGGGAGACCAAGCCCCAACGAAGCCGAGCTGTGGCGGTCGAGCTTCCCTGAAGAAAGGGCCGACCTTCTTGAAGGCGCCTGGGTTCTGCACGTGGATGGCTCATCCAACTCCGGCGGGGCCGGCGCAGGGCTGGTCCTGGTTAGCCCCGAGGGGATTGTCACCGAGTACGCACTGCGCTTCGAGTTTCCCACAACCAACAATGGGGCCGAGTATGAAGCACTGATAGTCGGGCTGCAGATAGCCAGGGAATTGAAGGTGGGTCGGCTTCAAGTCTATAGCGATTCCCAGTTGGTGGTCGGTCAGGTCGGCGGCAGCTACGAGGCACGGGAGGAAAGCATGGTGATGTACCTCGGGAAGGTGAAGAACTTGATACCAGCCTTCGACAGCTTCGACATTCGGCACATCCCAAGGACCGAGAATACAAGGGCCGACCTTCTCTCCAAGTTGGCCACTTCTGCCCCGGCCGAACTACCAAAAGAAGTGTTTCTGGAAACTCTGAAGTGCCCGACCACTGAAGAACCTCAGGCCATCCTGCGGACGGACTTCGAGCCCAGCTGGATCGACCCGCTGATCGCCTACCTCAAAGAAGGGGTCCTCCCTCACGACCAGAAAGAAGCTCGGAAGCTCAGGAGTCAAGCCTCCCGCTACGTCTTGTACGAGGGCAGGTTATATAAAAGGTCGTACTCCCTCCCATTGCTGAGGTGCCTCCGACCCTCTGAGGCCTACATCGCGCTATGGGATGTCCACGAAGGACTCTACGGGAGTCACGCAGGAGCCAGATCCCTATCGCAAAGACTACTTCGGCAAGGGTACTACTGGCCAACCCTACTTCGTGATTCCACGGAATACGTGAAGAAATGTGACCGCTGCCAGAAGAACGCCAGCGTGCAAAGGCAGCCGGCGTCTGAACTCACTCCGCTCACTGCACCCTGGCCCTTCGCGCAGTGGGGAATGGACATCCTCGGCCCCTTCCCAACGGCGTCCGGACAACGGAAGTTCCTCCTGGTCGCGATTGACTACTTTACCAAGTGGGTCGAAGGCGGAACCACTAGCGAAGATCACCGAGGCCAAGGTGCAGGACTTCGTCTGGAAAGACGCTGATCTGTCGGTTCGGTCTGCCCCGAGCCCTCATAACCGATAATGGGCGACAGTTCGCTGGGACACGGTTTGCCGAGTTCTGCGAAGGACTAAACGTCTCCCACCACTTCACATCGGTGGCTCATCCGCAAGCCAATGGGGAAGCCGAGGTGACCAATCGGACCCTGCTGCAAGGCCTCAAAACGAGGCTCGACAGGGCAAAAGGGGCCTGGGCGGACGAACTCTACCACGTCCTCTGGGCATACCGAACTACGCAGAGGGTACCGACCTGGCGAGACACCCTTCGCCTTGGCCTTCGGCACCGAGGCAGTTCATCCCGATCGAGCTCAAACTTCCGTCTGCTCGAAGTTCGTGGGCTTCAACGAGCAACTCAACCCCTCAGGACCTCAGAGCCAACCTCGACCTTCTAGAAGAAAAAAGGGAGGCAGCCCGCATCCGGATGGCCAGCCTACCAAACGGAAGGTGGCTCGGTATTACAATTCCAGAGTTCAAAAGCAAGGACGTTCAGAGTTGGAGGACTTGGTGCTTCCGACGAGCCAGCCTGTCTCTCAGCCCTCAAGAGTCAAGGGAAAGCTCGTTCCCAAACTGGAAAGATCCGTATGAGGTGATGGAGGTCATCCGATCCGAAACTTATCGTCTGAAGGAACTCGAAGGGATAGTACTTCTCCAACCTTAGAACTCAGAGAACCTAAGGATGTATTATCAGTAGACTTTCTTTAAAAACTTCTTCGCTATGCATTATTAATTTTTGGTAAAAGGATTACGTGATGGCAGAAAAGAAATGAGCGAAAGTGGCCCGTTAGAAATAGGAGGAGAACCTCGTCCTAATGCAAGCAGATCAAAAATCTCTAAACCTCGGCTGTAGGAGATAAGATCTCCCTCGGATCAATCTCGGCCGTGAAAAATAAGACCTTCCCAAAGTCGAAGGCCTCGTTCACAAAGGATGAGATCGGGGGGAGATGTGCTCCCACAGCCCGTTAGGAACAGGAGGAGGACCTCATCCTAATGCGAGCAAAGTCGAAGGCCTCGTTCACCTTAGACGAGATGGGAGGAGAGGCTCGGACGACGGTCCGCATGTGCCCCCACAGTCCGTTAGGAACAGGAGGAGGACCTCATCCTAACGCGAGCAAAGTCGAAGGCCCTCGTTCACCTTAGACGAGATGGGGGAAGAAGGCTCGGACGATGGTCCGCATGTGCCCCCACAGCCCGTTAGGAACAGGAGGAGAACCTCGTCCGAATGCAAGCAAAGTCGAAGGCCCTCGTTCATAAAGGACGGAGATGGGGGGAGAAGGCTCGGACGACGGTCCACATGTGCCCCCACAGCCCATTAGGAAGCAGGAGGAGAACCTCATCCTAATGCGAGCAAAGTCGAAGGCCTCGTTCATAAAGGACGAGATGGGGGGAGAGGCTCGGACGACGGTCTGCATGTACCCCCACAGTCCGTTAGGAGTAGGAGGAGGACCTCGTCCTAACACGAGCAAAGTCAAAGACCTCGTTCATCTTAGACGAGATGGGAGAGAGGCTCGGACGACGGTCCACATGTGCCTCCATAGTCCGTTAGGAATAGAAGGAGAACCTCGTCTTAATGCGAGCAAAGTCGAAGACCTCATTCACAAAGGATGAGATGGGGGGAGAGGCTCGGACGACGGTCTGCATATGCCCCGACAGCCCATTAGAAGAAGGAGGAGGACCTCATTCTAACGCGAGCAAAGTCGAAGGCCTCGTTCACCTTAGACAAGATAGGGGAAGAGGCTTGGACGACGGTCCGCATGTATCCCCACAGTCCGTTAGGAACAGAAGGAGAATCTCGTCCTAACGTGAGCAAAGTCGAAGGCCTCGTTCACCTTAGACGAGATGGAGAAAAGCGGACGACGATCCGAATGTGCCCCCACGGCCTATTAGAAACAAGAGGAGAATCTCGTCCTAATGCGAGCACCCGCATCAACCTCGGCCAAAAGAGATACGACCTCTTCCGAGCGACCGTGTCAACCTCGACTAGAGAGCTTCAACTTCAACCTTGGCTAAAGAAGATCTCTTCCGAGCGGTCGAGACAATCTCGGCCAAAGATAAAATCGGAGACAATCTCATCCTAACACGAGCGCCCGCATCAACCTCGGCCAAAAGAGATAGGATCTCTCCCAAGCGACCGTGTCAACCTCGGTTGGAGAGCTTTAACTTCGACCTCGGCTAGAGATAGGATCTCTTTCGAGCGCCCGTATTAACCTCAGCTGCTGGAGACAATATCGCCCCCGAGGAGCTCAACCTCCGACTTCGATCACAGCGGACGAAGCCTCCCTCAACCTCGGTTGAAGATGGGATCTTCCCCAGGCTTCAACTTCAATATCAACTTTAGCTGGAGATGAGATCTCCTTCGAGCTTCGATCTGGACTAGCACGGGGCTCAGAAGAAGACTTCGGCAGTCGCCTTTCTTGCACTCCCTTCCTTCGAGTTTCGAACTCGAAAGTGGGGGGGTTAGTGTTGGGGATAAACTCCGCTCCCACCGAAGTCTAGTTCGATGCTCGGTCTAATGCAATTAGTAGCCGCGGAAGAGCTTCAACAGATAGATCTTAGCCAAACCCTTACAGCCGATCGAACTACTTAACGGTCGAGCTCCTTGGACACCCAGCAGCCGAGCTTTAGCCGAACCCTCAGCGATCGAGCTTCTTCGAATCCGTTCAATTGGCCGAACTACTTAGCGGCCGAGCTTCTTCGAACTCCTCAGCCGCCGAGCTCCTTCGGACTCCCAGCATCTGGATCAAACCCCTTCAGCCAACCGAGCTACTTAGCGGTCGAGCTTCTTTGGACTCCCAACATCCGAATCGAACCCCTTCAGCCAGCTGAGCTACTTAGCAGTCGAGCTCCTTTGGACTCCTCAGCTGTCGAGCTCCTTCGAACTTTCAACATCCGGACCGAACTCCTTCAGCCGATCGAGCTACTTAGCAGTCGAGCTTCTTGAACTCCCAACAGCCGGGCTCTAGCTGAACTCAACCGTCGAGCTTCAGTCAGACTCCCGCAAGAGCCGAACTCTCTCCGTATCGTTACAGCCAGGCGCCTGCGGGAGCCAAACTCCCTCCAAGCTTTATCTCCGATCGAATTTCTTCAAGGGCTGGACTTCTCACCGACCGAGCTCCTATCGAACTTTCCAGCGGTCGAGCCTTAGCCGCACACCTCCAACCAGACGCCTACGGAAGCCAAACTCCTTCTGAACTTTCTCTTCAGGAGTCCGAACTCCTCCAAAATAGACACACGTCGAAGTCCTTCAATCCTTCATTCAGCCTCGAGCGATGCTGTAGCCATCATCATTAGTCCACTGCAAGCAATAGCGACCCGCTATCAGATGGTGATGGCTGTCACCATCAACCCACTGTAGACGGCACCTTTCCATGAGATTGACTCCGTCGGACCTCGAGCGGTCCGTCAGCATGCGGCTACAGCTGTCATCATCAAGCTCCGCTATAAAAAAGATCCTCCAGATATGCTAATCCTAATCTCTCTGATCTCTAAGCTCTCCTCTTTTTCTCCAAGCTTCAGAACTCATTTTTGAGCACTCCATTCCTATTGGTCAGAGCAGACTTGATCATCAGAGGATCCTACCGAAGCCACCCCTCCATCGGCTCCGCACGAAACTTTATTTTGCTGGTCCCCAGCGGCGACCTCGTCGGCCTCCACTCCAGCGAATTCCGACGACGATCAGATTCTATGTCAACAATAATATTTATTATATTTTAATATTTATACTAATATAATATTTTTATTAATATTAATATAGTATTTATATTAACATATCTATATTTATATTAATATATAATATTATATTTATTAAAATATTAATAAATTTATTATATCAAAATATTAATATTATATTAACATAATATAATATATTAGTATTATATTAATATAATAAATTACTATGATCTAATTTTATATTATAATATCTTAATATTATTTTTATATTAATATAAATATAATATTATTATATTTATAAAGTTTAGGAGTAAAATATATGTTCTTATATCTTAAGGATATAATGGATATTCTACATAGTTTTTCTAAAAAAATAATGTTCAATCAAACATAAATTATTTTTCAATAAGTCACTTCTTATGGCGAACCAAACATACCAAAATTCTATTTACAAGAAATAACTTTCTAGGAAATGACTTTTTGAGAAGTTACTTTCTGGAAAGAAAAGTTTTTCCTACGAACCAAAAGAGTCCTCGATTCTTCTTTGCTTTCTCGTCATTCGTTATAATGTATGGAGTTGGATCTCATAATAAAAATTTTATAGTTTATTATTTTTTTAATATATCATAAATAATATGATACTGTGTATATGTAATAACTATATTATATTTATTCAATCACATTATTATATACTTGTTGTGGGTTAGTTATAGCTCATCCTTGACCAAATATTCATCGATCTTAGCCGACCTATCGTACTAAGCCATCCAAAGATGATCGACTGCTGTCTGCCTACCCCCGACCAACCTTCCTTCTGCAACAGGCTATTTGCACACTAATGATTTGCCATAGGTCTTATCCGACCGATCAATCTCCGAGAGCAGTTGTGTTATAGGTCGGCTATTGTTAACCTACTATAAATCATTGGTGGATGAGCTATTTCATAGGACAGTCTTTTCGAATTTGTTGGTGAGAAGCTACATATGACCGACCTACTCAATATAGATAGTATTTTATCAACTATCATTAGACAACCAATGTTGGAGCCCAGCGTGCCTCGAACGATGGTCTTATATGACCTGCTATAGGTCATCCTTGGTCGACCCATTATACGTCATCTTTTGCCGACCTACACCTTTTTCTCTCCTCTCCAAATTAGGAAACTCTAAATAGAGGAGTCCTCCGCGATCCTGCCTTACAGAAAAAGAAAAATATCTCTCGAATCAATCTGGTGTGATAAATTTGAAAAGCAATTAGAGTCCAAGATCGATACGACTCCAATTTCTCTCTTATAAATAAGAGACTCTAGAACCCTCCAGGTATGCACTCAATTGGATGCTTTCTCTTTTCATTATTCTCCAATCTCCTAACTTGAGCATTGGAGGATCTTCACCGGAGAACACCACGATGAGGACTCTTTTAAAGGAGTTCGGGCGAGGCTCCAGTAGTAGTTCTTCCTTGGCCACATATTTCTTGGCAGCCGACCTCAGGCGGGAAGATCAGGAGCAATACTTGGCGCTAGAGGAAGAGCCCTCGATTGATTTTGAGGTCCAATTTTGAGAGGAGAAAGCTCACCATCAGATATCATGATGACTCGAAAGAGAGCATCAAATGTGTCTCAGCGTTCCGATGGACAAACCAACAACGCTCAGCACCGACGATCTTGCAAGAATAGTACAATACTTTAGTTCAATAAGTGTAGGCACTCTCGACTGCAATAAGGGGGATGCAGCAAGTCAGCGAACCTCGTCCGGCCAATAAAAACATGGGGCCGACTTGAGGAAAGTCAAAAGAAAGGCATCCTAGAAGCCTGAGGGTCGAAGCTAGTCATCACAATCGATCTATTAGTCCTCCTCATCAAAGACCTCGGCGATCGCCTACCCTCATCTCTAGAAGGGACTCAATCCTGGGCCATGTAACTCCTCAGTGCTGAGCTATTCACGAAGATAGCATAGAGAAAAGGCTTCAAGAAATACAATAATAGATAGATGCGTTGCAGGCACCGAAGCAGTAAGAGGATGACCTAGGGTTCAACATTAACCCTCCGTTCACCTAGAAGATCATGAATGAGCCTATGCCACCTCGATTCAAAATACCTCAGATGGAGCCTTATGATGGAACTGCTGATCCCATAGATCATTTAGACAACTTTTGAACTCTCTTGCACCTGCAAAGAGGCAGTGATGCAATTTTATACCGAGCTTTTCCTTCAACCTTGAGGAAGGTAGCTCGGCAGTGGTATTCGAATTTACAGCTGAGTTTCGTGGATTATTTCCTTAAGTTAAGTCATCTGTTCATCACCTACTTTGTTAGCAGTCATTGATAATGCTGTGACTCGAATTTTCTCGTAAGCATTAAGCAGAGAAAAAATTAATCTCTTCGAGAATACATCAATCGATTTAATACAGCTACTCTGGAGGTCTGGAATTTAGATCAGTCGGTTGTTATGACGGCATTAAAGGCTGGACTCCTCCAGAATGATCTTCTTTTCTCTCTCAATTTGAACTACCCAAAGGACTTCACCGAGATGTTGGAGCGTGCGAAAAAATATGCCTAAGCTGAGAAAGCTTGGGATCAGCAAGGAGGCAACCTTGGTAGTGGATCGCAGTCGATCCAAAAATAGGAGAAGAAGAAAGACTATCGACGTGTGCAACACTAGTGTGAAGAGCCACATCCCCGTTGCTCTCGAACTCCATCTCTGGGTGGCCGACCTACATCTCCCATAGCACAATGCCGGTCAAGGACCCCACCTTAGAGATTTCATTACTACACTCCTCTTAATACTCCTCGGGTTCAAATTTTGATGGAAATTTGAACGACAAGAAGAGATGCTGCGATTGAAGAAGATGGTGACTCTTGCTCGAGCAAAAAATCCGAGAAAATATTGCAGATACCATTATGACCACGAATACGATACTGAAGAATGCTAGTAGCTCAAAGAAGAGATTGAAGCATTGATCAGGTGAGGATGACTCCGACATTATATTGATGAACAAAGAATTCCCCCAAACCTGCATCACGAACAACCAAGATAAGATGATCTTCACAGGGAACAGCCAGTACCAGGGGAGATCAGAATGATTGCTAGGGGACACCTTGGTGGAAATACCTCGAAGCAAGGCCAATCTAAGGAGGTAGGATCAAAGAAAAGAAAGGTTGATGATGAAATCATTTTCACTGAGGACGACCTACAAGGAATAAATCAGCCACATGACGATCCTGTAGTTATTTTTTAAAATATTTTAAATTATGATGTACATCAAATTCTTATTGATAATGGAACTTCAATAGACGTCTTATTTTATGATGCCTTTATTCGGATGAACTTGGATCCTAGACAGGTGATGAAGAGGAAAGTATCTCTGATCAGATTCTCTAGTAGTATGATTCTAGTAGAAAAAACTATCACATTAACAATAAAAGCCGGACAAGCCCCAAAGCAAGCTATAGTCGAAATAACTTATTTCATAGTAAATAGCCCATCTGCCTACAATGTCATTTTAGGTCGGTCGGGATTGAATGCCCTCTGAGCAATAGTGTCGACTTATCACTTAAAGGTGAAGTTCATGACTCCTGGTAGGATCGGTGAGCTCCAAGGAAACCAGTTGATCATGAAAGAATGCTATATGGCAACACTATGAGGAGTAACGCTTGAAGAACAACCTATGAATGAGTTGGACGTATGGAATGAGCAGACTAAGTAAAGAGGTTATCCAGTGGAAGAATTGATCCCAATACCGATCAAAGATGATCAAGATGGAGTTGTAAAGATTGATTTAAATTTGTGTGAAGAGGATCGCCAACATCTCATCTCATTCCTATGAGCCAATGCTGATGTATTTGCTTGGTCGGCATTCGACATGCCCAGTATCGACCCATAGGTTATGTTTCACCGACTTAATATGGAGTTGAACCACCATCGATCAGACAGAAAAAATGAAGCTTCGCTCCCAAACACCAGAAGGCAATACAAGAAGAGGTTGACAAATTCTTGAAGGCTGGTTTCATCTGAGAAATCTATTACTCGGAGTGGCTGGCTAATGTCATCCTCATCAGGAAGACAAGTAAAAAGTGGCACGCGTGTATTGATTATACAAACTTCAACAAAGCATGCCCAAAGGACAGCTATCCTCTACCCTGCATAGATCAATTGGTGGATGTGACTTTTGGATATCAACTCTTATCATTTTTGGATACATTCTTGGGATATAATCAGATCCGAATGATGCCTGAATATGAAGAGAAAACTTCTTTTGTAACTGACCAAGATCTTTTTTGTTATAGGATCATGTCGTTCACCTGAAAAATGTAAGTTTATCAAAGACTTATGAACAAGCTCTTTAAAGAATAGATCGATAGAAATATAAAGATATATGTAGATAACATGCTCATCAAAAATAGGACTATCGAGCATCATATCACCAACTTAGAAGAAATATTCTCCACACTCTGACATTTTCAAATGAAGCTCAATCTAGATAAATGCGCATTTGGAGTTACCTTTGAAAAATTTCTTGACTTCATGGTGTCATAGGGTGGGATCAAGGCCAACCTAAAAAAGATTCAATCTCTTCAAGAGGTGAAACCTCTGAGAACAATTAAAGAAGTGCAGTGGTTTACTGGGAGAATCACGATTTTAAATAGATTCTTATCAAGGTCAATGAAGAAGAGCCTTCTATTTTTCAAAACTCTCAAGCAGTCAAAGAATTTTCAATGGTCAGATGAATGTCAGGTAGCTTTCAATGATCTGAAGAAATACCTCGGCTCTCCTCCTCTTTTAAGCTAGCTAGAACTTGGAGAGGTATTGTACTTATATTTGACTGTTTCTTCTTAGGTAATTAGCTCGATTCTCGTCTAATAAAAAGCCAAGGTACAAAAGTCGACCTATTATGCAAGCTAGATGCTTCATGATGCCAAGATCAGATATACAAAATTGGAAAAGGTTGCCTATGCTCTCCTAATATTCATGAAAAAGCTATCTCTGTACTTTTAAGCACACACCATTGCTGTTCTTACCGACCAATCTATTAGGTCGGTGCTATATCGACTAGATACTTCGGGATGATTAGCCAAATGAGCTATTGAGTTGGAAGAATTCGACATTAAATATTTATCAAAGCCGTCCATCAAAGCTCAAATATTAGTAGATTTTGTTCTGGAGTGCACAATTCCAGATGAGGAACCAAGTGATGTAGTAGCTCCTACAACCAACGAATGTAGGTCCTACATGTTAATGGGTCTTCGAATACTACAGGTACAGGAGCTGGATTGATTTTAACCAGCCTGGAGGGAGTGGTGGCAGAGTATGCTCTACACTTTAATTTTTCGGCCTCCAACAATAAAATCGAGTATGAAGCACTAATAGCAGGTCTCAGGATGGCAAAAAAAATGAAGATTCGGCATCTTAGAGTTCATAGTGACTCACAGCTGATTGTTGGCTAGGTTAAGAGAGAGTATGAAGCCCAAAAATCGAACATGGTTAAATATCTATAGAAGGTTAAGGATTTAGCTTTCAGTTTCTCTGTAGTAGATGTTCAACAAGTACCCAGGATAGAGAATATATGGGCCGACCTTTTATCTAAGCTTGCAACCCTTGGTGTGGCAGACTTAAAAAGAAGTTAATATATAGAGGTTCTGGAGAAGTCGAGCATCGAAGAAGCTCTTATAATGCAAGCAGATCTGGAGCCAAGCCGGATAGATCTCATTCTATGTTACTTGCAAGATGGCACTTTACCAGCTTATCGGGATGAAGCCAAGAAGCTAGGACACCTTGCAACACAGTATCTCATCTATGAGAAAAAACTATATAAAAGATCTTTTACCTTATTGTTGCTTAAATGCCTCCGCTTCTCCAAAGTCGATTATGTCCTATGAGAAGTTCACAAAGAAATCTGCGGCAATCACCTAGGTGGCAAAGCTCTCACCCATAAGATACTAAGATAAGGATATTTCTGATCGACTATGCAAAAAAATGCTGTTGACTTGGTAAACAAATGTGAACAATGTCAAAGAACTTCCAATGATCAGCGCTGACTTTTGACTCCGTTAGCATCGATCACCACACCTTGGCCTTTCGCTCAATGGAGAATAGATATCCTCAGACCATTTCTTATCATCATAGTAGAGAAGAAGTTTTTGCTCATTGTCATCGACTATTTTACCAAATGAGTGGAGGTTGAGGCTCTGACAACTATTACTAAGATAAAAGTTTGAGATTTTATCTAAAAATCAATTATCTATCGATTTGGTTTGCCGCGAGCTATCATTACAGATAATAGAAGATAATTCAACAACCTGAGGTTTATAGGATTCTATAACAACTTGAAAATTTCACATAGGCTAACTTCGGTAGGTCATCCTCAGAGCAATGATGAAGCCAAAATAACGAACAGAACTTTATTGCAAGGTCTAAAAGCTCGTCTTGGCCAGACCAAGGAATAATGGATTGAAGAACTATACCATGTCCTTTGGGCCTACCGCACAATCTAGCGAGTTTGGACTGGAGAAACATCTTTCATGTTGGCTTTCGAGACAGAAGTTGTGATACCTTTGAAAATTGGTCTACTCATACTTTGAGTTGAGAAATTCAACGAGGACAACAACTCATTTAGAATGAGGGCAAACTTAGATCTGCTAGAAGAAATCCAAAAATGAGCTAGGATCTGGATGGCCAATTATCAACAGAGAGTAGCTTGGTACCAATTGAACGATCGAAGCTATCACCCAATTAGGAAGGTCCATATCGAGTGGCCAAAATAGTTCGACCGAATGTTTATCATCTTGGTCAACTGGATGGAACTCCAATCCCAAGAACATGAAATGTCGATAACTTACGTAGATATTATCCCTAAATTATAATTTTTATCTTAATTTTTTTCAATAATAAATAATAATCTTTTGCAACCTTGGTCTCAAGTTATCGCCTGCAACGCGAGCTCCTCGGCTATGACTGAGGAGCGGAATGCATCTCCAATCATCTCCAACGTGCGCTCCACGACTATGATCGACGAGCGGAATACATCTCTGACTTTCGCCAATACACGCTCCTCGACTACGGCCAAGAAATGGAAAGCATCTCCAATCATCTCTAATGTGTGCTCCATAGCTACGGTCAAGGAATGAAATGCACCTTCAAAAATTATTAATGTGCGCTCCTCGGCTACGGCCATGGAGTGGAATGCATGTTCAATGATTGCTATCACGCATTCTTCGATTGTGGTCAAAAAATGGAATGCACCTCTAGAAATCACCAACGCACACTCCTCGGCTATAGTCGAGGAGCAAAACACGTCTCCAACGATCACCATCACATGTTCCTTAGCCACAGCTGAGGAATGGAACGTGCCTCCAAAAATTGCTAATACGCACTCCTTAGCTAGGGTCGAAGAGCGGAATGCATCTTCAATGATCGCCATCACACGTTCCTTGGCTACGATCGAGGAATGAAATGCGCCTCCAGAAATTGCCAACACGTGCTCCTTAGCTACGATCAAGGAGCGAAACGCATCTCCAATGATCATCATCGTATGTTTTTCGACCACGATCGAGGAATAGAATACACCTTTAGAAATTATTAACGCATGCTCCTCGACTGTAGCCAAGGAGCGGAACGCATCTCCATGGATCACTATTATGCATTCCTTAACCACAGCCAAGGAACTGTCTGAGGAATGGAATAACAATCATAGCGCTTTCCTCGGCTAACACTGAGCATCCACACATGGGAAATTCCTTGACTGTATCGCCCCTACAACATTGGGACCGATGAGCAGTTCGTGGTCCTATTTGTTTATAAACCTGTTCTTATGTTGGTTGTTCTAAAATCTGAGCCGATCTACACCTTAGAGAAGAATAAAGGTCTAGCAGAAAATATCAATAATATTCATTCACAATGACCGACCATAACAACTTATAAAGAAAATATATAAATTCATTCAAAGAAGAAAGTATTTACAAAAATTGATCGATCCTATACAAAAATACCTCGATAGATGTCGAGGTTGACCAAAATGGGCTGACCTACAAAAAACTTGGACATGCCCGAGCATGGCTACATGGCTCCCTCGAGAGCTTGGAACTCATCGACCTCGGCATGGTTGGACGGTACGATTACAATTGGAGGGTGGGAGAAGGGGTGCATCCTCAGCCATCTGATCTTCATGGGCTAGGCTGAAAAGATTTTCAATAAGAATTTCTCCTTCCCTACCCTCATTGACCTCTACTTTGTCATCCGATTCAAGAAGCCCGAGATCGAAGTCAGGGAGGCACTTCTTCAATCTCTCCTTCATGTCCTTGGCCCCCTGCAAATATGAAAGTGAGCCGAACTCTGACTTGATGTCTTGAAGCTTGACTGAAGACTTGAAGGCTTCAATGGCAGCGATCTTGGAGGCCTCCAGCTTCTCCTCAAATTTTTTCTTCTCGGCATCCAGTCGAGCTTCAAAAGCGGACTGAGCCTTGAGGAGCTCGGATTCTAGCTGTTTCACCTTCTTTTTCAGCTCCTCTTCGACCTTCAACTTGGAGAGCTCAGCATCATCGGCTTTCTTGTTGGCCTTCTCCTCTACCTCCCTCGAAATGCGCCAAGCTTCGTGCATCACATCGAAAAATGATTCAAGTGATGGGCGAGCTTTAAAAAGAAGAAAAAAATGTTAGTGCGGCCAAGACCCTGAAAAGTAAGACCGAAAAATAATAGATCGTCACTTATCCTGAGCAGGGAGTCGTATGAGTCATGAACTCGAAAAGCACTCCCCTTATTGTCCATGGCTTGGACATTGACAGGTAGCAAGATAGATTAGATAAGGAACCAAGCTACCCTATAGTTGCTGAGACTTGGGCCTCGGCTTCGAGGGGGACCTACATCGGAGTCAAAGCTTCGGGTGACATGTCGGCCACCCACGATGACATGCGGACAAAAATTTGGGATCTACCCAAACTTTCAAGAGATGATGAGGTGGAAGCTCGGGGGGCTGAGTCTCCTAGAGCCACTGATCGAAGAGGCAACACTGCTTTCACCATCACCGAAGATTCTCTCCTTGGCTCACTGCTCAAAGCCAAGGAGCGCCCTACCTTAGGCTGGGCAAGGATGGCCTCTGGTCGGCCATGCTTAGGGATGGGGGCCGTGCTTGCCTTCCTCTTTTTTATGGCTTAATGAAGAGATTCAAGATCAGCCCAATTCATCACTGTGAAGAGACGAGGAAAGCACAATAAACACATGCAGCACATGCAAATAAAAATAAAACTAAGCCGAGCAAAAATTTAATTTACTCTTTGGATCAATCGAAATCAATCCAATCTTGAACAAATTCTCCTCGATGAGGAGTTTGGATAATGGAGGGGGAACGGAAGAGAAAAGCCGAGCTATTGTCTCCTTCTCGGTATTGGATAATGTTGGAGCCTTGACCGCTAACCTATGGAGTCAACCCCAAAGTGTGTTGAAACCCCAGTGTTGCTCGATCGAGATGAAAGAGAAACACTCCTTCCAGTTATGCACCGAGGAAGGAGCACCTCGGAAGAGATGACGTCCCTTCTAAGGAGAGGTGTACCACCATCCGACCTCTATAAGATGCTCTTTCAATGTGAAGCAAACTCGAAAGAGATGAGAGGTAGGTTCGACCCCAAGGAGAAGATAGTGGGTGAAGAAACATAAGATCTGTGGCCAAGAGTTTGGCACTAAGCTACAAAAATTTATCCTAAATAGGTTCAAAAATTCAACAATTGGAAAGTGAAGGAATCTGAGGCCAGCCTTCAAGGATTTCTTATAGATACCTATTCGGCTTGGACGAGGAAGAGCTATTCACTCTCTGTGGTTGGCAACCTCTAACTTGAAGTCGTCCAGGATTTGATACTTAAATCTAGTAAAGTCTAAGTCCTTGGAGGTGAGGACGGAATTAATCCTAAAAAGACCATAGTCAGGGATCACTTGTTCTTCAGACCTATCCGAAGAATTGACTATCTCGGACTCACGATCCTCATTTCTCGAATCATCACCCAAGCTTCAGGTGGTCAAGGATGAACTTGGCTTGCTCATATCAGATGGAAAGAAGAACTAACCTATGGGGGTGTTGTGGCCGAGCAACAAAGAAATGAAGATGAGGTTGATGACAGCTCGATCTCGACTGAGCAATCCCTTCAAAGTGTCAGAGCTCTCCCAACAATAGTGATAATAGTAAAAAATTAAAATGACAGCAATCCCTATTTATAGAAGACCTAGACGGCTCTGATCTACTATCAGTTCGCTAAACTCCCCAGATCTTCATCAGGTGGCGAGCGCCTATTGGACAGAATAGATGGCCCCAGATTAGGCTGATGAATGGTTAGATTTGGAGGCTGATGGTCTCCTACAAGTCCCCTCAAGGTGCCAATCTCCGATATGTGGCAATACGATCTCATTTTAAAGATCAGCTTCAGCTTTGAGAGGATACTCACATCGATCGAGCAATAAAAGCTCAGCCTTATGAGAGGGGGCAACTGTTGTAGGTTAGTTATAGCTTATCCTCGATCAAATATTCATCGATCTTAGCCGACTTATCGTACTAAGCCATCCAAAGATGATCGATCCTACCTGCCTACCCCCAACCAACCTTCCTTCTACAATAGGCTACTTGCACACTAACGATTTGCCATAAGTCCTACCTAGCCGATCATTCTCCGAGAGCGGTTGTATTATAGGTCGGTTATTGTTAACCTACTATAGATCGTCCGTGGATGAGCTATTTCATAGGATGGTCTTTCTAAATTTACTGGTGAGAAGCTAGTGAGAAGCTAATACGACCGACCAACTCAATATAGATCATACTTTATCGACCATTATCGAACGACCAATGTTGGAGCCTCAAGCACCTCGAACAATGGTATTATACAACCTGCTATAGGTCGTTCTTGGCCGACCTATTATAGATTGTCTTTTTCCAACTTACACCTTTTTCTCTCCTCTCTAAATTAGAAAACTCCGAATAGAAGGAGTCTTTCGTAAGAGTGAAAGTAGTATGGATATTATCCATCCGATCCATTTTCATATTCGAAATAATTCGGATATAAATAAAAATTTAAGAATCCGACTAATATTCATATCCGTATCCATATACATCAAAAAAATGGATATAGATATGGATAGATAACTATCCGATCCATATCTGAATATCCGAATCTATATGTAATTCTATATAATTTTATATAGTACTTATTAATTTTTTAAAAAAATATATAATCATATAAATATATTATTAACTTGATTTATCATTTATTTAGTAATATCTTTGATTCTATAGTCATAAAATTTAATTATCTAAATTATATGCATAATTATATTCATACTTCTAGTATCCGAATTATATCCGTATCTATTTAAAATAAATATAGATATAAATTTTTGCATCCGAATAATATCCATATTTATATTTATATTCATCAGATAAAATAAATATGGATATGGATATGTTGGTATCCGATCCGATCCGATTTTAGTCCTAGTCCTCCGTGATCCTGCCTTACAGAAAAGAAAAAATATCTTTCGAATCAATCTACTGTGATAAATTCGGAAGGCAATTAGAGTCCAAGATGGATACGACTCCAATTTCTCTCCTATAAATAAAAGAGCTTGGGGATCCTTCAGGTACGTACTCAATTTGACGCTTTCTCTTCTCATTGTTCTCTAGTCTCATAATTTGAGCGTCGGAGGATCTTCATCGAAAAACATCCTGATGAGAACTTTTTTACAGAAGTTCGGACGAAGCTCCAAAAATAGTTCTTCTTCGACCATATATTCCTCGACGTTTGACCTCAGACGGAGAGATCAGGAGCAACAATACTCATAATTTAATCATACTATATCATTTATGCAAATTATAATAAAAATAAAGCTATTATAATTTCTTATCATGACTCAATTATAATTTTTTATTTTCATATTTAATGTTCTTCATTATCTTAATAATATTTTTATTGTTTTCCAAAACAATCTGTATTGCAAATAAGTAGAGAATAGCCGCAAAGGCAATCTTTGACCAATCTCACCTAAATTTATCTCACTGTAGCTTAATTCAGGATGAAGTCTATTTGTTCAGAAAATCCTTATTCCTTTTCCAAACTGGGTCCGAATGCATGAGTTACCGCAGCAGCACTAGGCTCAGTAACGTAACACCGGTGAAGAGAAAGTACTTGTTACCAGGATTGGGGCCATGGCAGTACTTGGTATCAGGATTGGGGCCCATGGCACTACCATTCCCAATACATTCTCAAAGAAAAAATGGTAACTCGACGCTGTTTAAACTTTAGAAGCTAGAGTTTGACCAAGAGAAGTTATTAATTAGTATACTTCTATCATATGTATCATTCAATAACAAACTAACATGCGATCCAAGAAAATTATAGTCAACACTAAAATTTTATTTACAGTTAAAATTTATGATCAAACTTAGATAATATTATATTTTTAATAATAAATAATATACTGATTTATTATTCGATCATGATATATATGATAAGATCATTTTAATTAATATTTTTTTTATAAATAATTTTTTTAATAAATCATTCAAATATCGATGACAACCTCATCAATCTAAGTTTTCCGTATGTATTGAATTTTCACTGGGCAACGTTTGATCTTTCCACGTTTAATTAAGTCTTTGTGCAAGTGTCTTCCAAAGACAAATTTGGATTCTCTTCCAACTGCTTTGGAACTTGAGAGGTATTACACAATTGGCTTTCCTCTCCTTCTGAATCACGCAATGGCAAGTGCTTCAACATCATGAAGAGCAACTTATACTTCTAAGTATTATTATAGATAATTAACTATTTAATTATTCTTAATTTACTATCTTATATAAGTTTTTTTATTAGGTAGAATTAATGATCCAACCATCCTAGATGCTAGTTAGGATTGGTAGAGAGATAGGTAAAACTGGTAGGGCATGCATCTCCCGTGGAGTACGAGTTGCACGACATCACACACACACGGCTATCAAACAAAACCATCTCAAGTATAATGACTAGTATGCTACTGTCCATCTTCTAATGATGGCTATCGAGCATTGTACTGAACTCTCTGATTTAATTTATGCATCCTGTAAAAGATCCTGGGTTAATGTTAGGGAGGTTCCTGTACCATCCAACACGAGGCTTTTCTACGATGCTACCTCAAGACCGGACTAATATTAAACTTTGCGGTAACTGGATGAGCGACCTTCAAAACAAATCAATCGGCGGGTGCCTCATTCTTTCCCTTGGGATCTTGTATTCCGTGCATAGAATAAGCCAAAAGCAAATGCCATCACATGCCACCATTTCCCCCCTGCGTCCTTCTTCTTTAATTAGATCCCCAGTTCCCCACCCATGTGGCTTCTTCCACCACCCTGAGACCCAAGTAACCAATTAACCAAACGAGCAAATCCTACAGCTATCATTACCACTACGCTCCAATCATAAAGTAATCCAGTCACATCCCTTCAATCCAAGCCGTCCAATCCATATATATACTCATATACCCTACCATACCCTGGTCCCCACTCTCCACTCAATCATCCAATCATTGGATAATCAATTCAACGAGAATATCCCATTCAATGGACGGCCCTGATCCTCCCAATCCCCCTAACTTCACTCCTAAGTAAAAGTTACCATAAATAAATAATTTAACCAATCTCTCTTAGAGAGAGTGAGTGTTTTGTATTATACCGCTCTAAGAACACTCGCAGATTTTTGGCAGCTTTTATTCCTCGGTGGATTCATCGCCGTCCTCGAGAGACTCCTCCCCGTCTCGATCCCAGATCTCGAAGATTTGAGAGAAAAGGCGATGGCGATGGGATCCGGGTGAGTAGAACTCGGTAGTAGTTCTTTGCGAGGTTGGTTGGTGGTGATTTGGAAGGATTTGTTCGGGTTTTTGAGGGATTTGGGAGGGGTGGGAATAGGGGGGAGATCTGGAGATGGAGAAGTACGAGGTTGTGAAGGACATCGGATCGGGGAACTTCGGGGTGGCGAAGCTGATGAGGAACAAGGAGACGAAGGAGCTCGTCGCCATGAAGTGCATCGAGAGGGGCCGCAGGGTTGGTTCTTGCTCCGATTCGATCTGTATCTCTAGCCCTTGATCACGGATTGGATGGATCTGATGATGCTTTGATTTGTGTTCTTGGAGTGCAGATTGATGAGAATGTGTTGAGAGAGATCATCAACCACCGTTCGCTGCGGCACCCCAACATCATCCGATTCAAGGAGGTAGGAGCTTGAAATCTATTTTCTTTTTTCCCTTTTTGTTGCTTTACCGGCGATTTGTGGGTCCATTTCTATGGGATTTTTTCTATAATCTGATGTTATTTTCTTCGTTATGATTTGGTTAAAAATTTAGGTGGTCTTGACGCCGACGCATCTGGCGATCGTGATGGAGTACGCCGCCGGCGGCGAGCTCTTCGAGCGGATCTGCAACGCCGGCCGATTCAGCGAAGACGAGGTTCCTCGAATATTTTTTTTTCTTATTATTTTTTTTATATTTTTTGCTTTTCTTAGCATTCTGAAATAAATATCTCATTATGATATTAATAATTCTTCATTATTTATTATTTTTTTAGGCCCGATATTTCTTTCAGCAGCTCATCTCTGGCGTCAGCTATTGCCACTTCATGGTATTAAAAAAAATATAAAAAGCAAAATTCTCGAAGAAAAGTGCTAAAAAGGTAAATTACTTTTTTTTACTTGCGCACTAAATTTGATGAATTTTTAGCAAATATGCCACCGAGATTTGAAGCTGGAGAACACTTTGCTGGATGGAAGCCCCGCTCCACGACTTAAGATTTGCGATTTTGGATACTCCAAGGTCTGATTTTTTCTTTTTTTTAATCTTCGTAGAAAGTTATGACAGATTTTTTTAAAAGAAAAATAAAATTAATGTGGAAAAAATTTGGGAATACAGTCGTCGGTGCTTCACTCGAGGCCCAAATCGACGGTGGGGACGCCGGCCTACATCGCCCCGGAGATTCTCTCTGGCCGCGAGTACGACGGCAAGGTAAATAAAGTCCTCTTTATATATATTTTTTACTGTTTATATCTCTATCTCTACTGTTCGACTACTCTTACCATGTTGCCAGCTAATTTTACCTTGCGTGGTTACTAAAACACGGTAAAAGCCTGCCTGGGGGATTCTGTTCGGAGGTGGGTCCCACTAAAAGGGTACGCGTGGGGTTGGCACGGATGGCAAGTTGCAACATTCCGTACACGTGCGTGTAAAAAGGAATATACTGTGCTCTTTGTGGCCTTACCCACTAGGGATTTGCCACGTAGGATTAATACAGCTGTATGTAAGGAGTCCGTAAGATTTGGTTGTCGTGGAATTTAGAAGATGGTCATTTGGGACAAGCATTCTCAGGATAAAAGTTTAATTAAATTGTTTATAATCTATAAAAAAATAAATTATTTATAATGGAGATACATTGGAGAGGATCTAGCTGTAACCATTTAGTCCTTTTCAAATTATATTTAGGATTGAGCGGCGAATAAATATCAGTTGAATTTTAGATTTACAGGTGACAGATGAAAAGCACCCAAAAAAAAAAAAGTTTTTTGCATGATCAAATATAATATTTTTTGATAAAGATAAAATTAGACTTTTTTTTTTTTTTTTTATATAGCTAGCAAAGAGATTTAAAGAAAACATTAAAAAGAAAAAAATCAAAAGGAACAGTATTATCTTTGTGATGCGAAATGGAAATTGGCCCAAAAAGATCCTTTTTTTACTCGTCTCTTTCTTCCTTTCAACGAGAGAGCAACAGAGAGATACGTGAAGAGAAGGGGGGGTGGTGGGGGTTTGTATATAAATCAATCTTTATCGTCTGTAGCATCCTTTTGGAGAGAATCAACGTTTCTCTTTTTCTTTTCAAACCTTACCTAACTAGTGTGTTTTATCTTTCTTGGAAGATCCTCTTGAATATTTAGCAAAATAAGATTCTGTTGGTCACCAAATTTAGAATTGCCTGTTTAAACTTTGCTGACTAAAATATTTTTCATACATACGTAAGAGCCAAAATGCAGCAGGGCTTCTCAATAGTGTGCCCACCCCAGAAATGCACAATTGGCCAGTGGCTGAAGAGCTGCACTCTAATCACAGAGAAGTTATTGCATGCACCAGGTCCAAGTGAACCAGGGCAAACCTCGGAGCATATGCACAGTGGATAGCGTGCAATTGGGAATTGGTGAAGTACAAGGGGTAACGTGGCATGTTATCCACCATGGAATTTGGCACGGTCCAATTGCACCTGTTGCATGCGATACGGAGACTTGATCACATGACCACATGCACCATGTGGTTCCCACTGTGCCATCTATTCACCGTGCAAACACAAGGAGGGCGACAAGGAATCTGTGCCATCAAGAAACTGTGCTTGGAGAAAATGGACAACCCAGTGACTGCTAAGGCATAGCATCCTCTTAACTGGATGTCCATATGGTGTGTCTAAAGCATTACTTGTTGCTAATGTAACATTTCTAACAGTCACCAAACTAGTAGTTTAACTACAAAGATATAGGGCTAATAAAGGCTACGATCATCACGTACTATTGATAGGATATAAGACTTTTTCCTTCTTGAAATAAAATCTTTGAAGTAGAACATGGCATTTGCCTTGCTCAAGATACTTAGATTGGAGTATTTGATGGCTAGCTTGGATCTTATCAACTGTTGAAATATAGGAGTGCAACTTAATTTTCAGATTTGTTGGAGAGAATGAAACAGCAATGCTATCAAGTTGCTGCCTCAATATTTAGATGCCTTGTTAAAATCTTTGTTGTTATGTCTAAGTTCACAGAATATTACATCATCCATTATTTTAGAAAGAATATGACATCATCATATGCTGTTAGAGTATATACTTCCATTCTCCAACAGAATTTAAATACAGTGTAATCTTGTTACAGTTTTGACTTTTGACATCATCCTTATGTTTCTTCAAGTTTTTTATAATTGATTTTTTTTGAAAACTTTATTTATTTATTTATTTACTCAGGAAAGAAAGATTTACTTATTTGAGTTCCCTATTGATACTGCACAAAAGATGAAATCTGATAAAGCAAGGGGGTGAGGAACATGGGCTATGAAATCTTTCAATTCATGCGCGAGATTATCTTAATTGAAAATTGCTTTTGTGAAAGATCAATTAATGGGAGAGATTATTATAAAAGGGCCCAATTATTATAGACGCCCCTAATTTCAAGAACATGCAATTTGTCAAAAACCTTTCCTAAACAATGAATTCAGGTGCCTTAGACACTTTCATAAGCATCCTGTGGTTCAAAACAATACCTGTACTTCAAAACAATAATTTGTTGACAGTTCCTTTCATCCAAAGAAAAAGTTTACAATTTCCTTTATTTCTTTAGAGAGAATACATATTCCCTTTATCTCATAACAAACATAATGACATATGTACCAATAGTTCTCGAAGCTTTGTGTCTAGGGTTGATCTCATTGTTTTTTCTACCTTTTTTCATAGCATTAGTTACAGTTTTAGTTATCTTTCTTTTAATTTTCGAATCCTCTGTGCCGGCTCCTCACTTGAGCTACCTTACTCAGCATGATCACCTTGATCAGGTCTTTCACGAGTCTACACCATCCTGAGTTGTTTTCCTTATTTGATCGATTCAATGATGAATATTTCCTTAATCTGCTTGTTTCTAGTAATCTCCCTCTTGTTCTATCACATAGCAACCTTGGAACTGGTTCCTTGCGTGCTTTTGAGCATTGTGTATTTTATTTCTAATTGATAATGGAGGGAAAAGAGAAAGATTAAGCATTCAATCCTTTTATCAAAGTCCAACATTCTATGCCTCAACATCCTTTGAGTGTTTTTCTATCATTTAATGAAGAAAAATCCTTCAAGCGGTTTTGGCAGTAGTTTGACGATTACCTTTTATTTAGTTGTGATTTTTTGAAATTTGCTTTTGAACCTTCTGTTTTAAGCGCAATTAAATTACTAAATTGATTTGAAAATACATTTGGTTGTGTAGCTTGCAGACGTATGGTCATGTGGAGTAACTCTATATGTGATGCTGGTGGGAGCGTATCCATTTGAGGACCAAAACGACCCCAGGAATTTACGGAAAACCATTCAAGTAATTAAGTCTCCAATCTTTATTCTTCCCTTCACCTCATTACTTATTCTTAACGCTAACTTTTCATCAACATCTTGTCAACCAACGCTGTTTACTTCGGAATTCTGTTTTTTTGATCCTTGACGTTATGACAAATTGATTAATGATTATATATTGCTTGCTTCCTTACCTTCTCTGGCTGCAGAAAGTCATGCAAGTTCAATACAAAATACCAGAGTTTGTTCACATATCCCGGGATTGCAGGCAACTTATCTCCCGTCTCTTCGTTGCCAACCCAGCCAGGGTAATGCTCATAACCATATTAGAAAGATCCACCATTAAATGCTCGCTCTGCTTGTTATTGTGTTTTTGATGAATAAATAAATAACAGAAATTACTCCAATAATATTGAAACTGGGTTTGTGTTTCTTTATGCAGAGGATCACAATAAAGGAAATAAAGAACCATCCATGGTTCTTGAAAAACTTGCCAAGGGAGCTCACAGAATCAGCTCAGACAATGTACTACAGGAGGGATCGTAATGCCCCTACCTTCTCACTCCAAGGTGTTGAGGAAATTATGAAGATTGTTGGAGAAGCAAGGACTCCTGCACAGGCATCCAGGTCCATCCCAGGCTTTGGATGGGCTGAGGAAAACTCCGAGGAGGAAGAAGAGGAGAACCAGGAGGAGCAAGAAGAGAAGGAAGACGAGGAAGAAGACGAGTATGACAAGACGGTAAAGGAGGTGCATGCCAGTGCAGAGCTCAAGATCAATTTACTGGACGTAAATGAGAAGTAAATTGCGAAGTGTTCTCCATAAAACAAAATGTGATGTCTTGACATTCTACTGCTAGCTTTACATCCCTGTAGAAATCTGTCTGTTGCTTTTCTTATTTAGTGTTTATTGTCTTTGTAATATAATTTAATGGTCGTATTTTGATGTCTATTATGTTTCTCTGGTAATTTTTTGCTATTCAAACTCATTTTGATGCTTGAAATTAGAAGCAACTACAATCCCATGCTCGATCGAAAGGTGCAAAGAGCAGTGGAGATGACAGGATGAGTTCAGATCCTCTGGAATTCGTTGCACGAATTAGAGGTTAATATCTGGTTAAAATGCAGCTCCATGATAATTTGTTGGCTTTGTTAAGACCTTGGAGAAGAACCTGCCAAAAAAAGCCTAAGATTAGAAAAGAAAATTTCTGCATGATAACATGACCTAATGGCTGCAACCAGCAAGACATAGGCTGAAGTGCACCTTATGCACATTGGTTGAGGTGTGAGAGAGCCATTTTGCAGCAGGACCGTATGTAGTTTAGCACATGTTATCCAGTTGAAAGGTATTTGAAAAAATAAATGGCATTATGCTCTACTCCTTCCTTTCCTCTAAGGTTTCCAGAACTATATTATTCCGTCATAATGAACCTTATTATCATAACTGTTGTCAGCCATTATAACAGTTATGACATTCGTTGTGGACTCCAACTTTTATGACTTGGAATTATTTATTATTAAAATAAAGACTGTGACATAGCTTTCCGTGGACCGGAACAGGTGTCGAGGCCAACCTAATATTATTAACCAAAGATAAAGAAGTTATAATTTATAAAATAGAGCAAAAAAAAGCAAGAAATTTTAGCAGGTATTATAAAGGTTGGGTAAGTTTCCAACTCGAGCCAACACTAGGAATCTTTCTTCCCAACTAGAACTCTCAAATTTCTCACTGGATGTAAGGTTCTAATAGAAACCAATTCAGGCGAGCAGGATTTTTTTTAAGGAAGATATGGAGGACATAGATGGAGGTCTTCCTCTTATCTTAAAATTCTTGCACATACCACTGCCAAAAGAAGTAATGAAAAGTTATCAGACAGTCTCTTCATGTTTTCTATAAGACGAGCATCCATAGCTTATAGGGAAATACTTTCTACACCGGATGTCCGGTGTAGCATGGTGCGCATGCATGATGATTAGTGCTAGTGCGCACCATGCGCATGATGATTGGTGCTCACATGGGATCGGCATGCAGCACCCAAAAAAAAATATTTTTTTGCTTTCAGACTCATGTGGGCCCCATGCAAGCACGAAGCATTGTGCATGGTGTAGAAAGTATTGCCCTAGCTTATAAGAGCAGATCCTGGGCCGGACTTAAACACCAAAAAAATATTATATTTTAAATAAATTTGATGTGAACTCCGGCTAAAAATAAATATAATTTAGATATGAGGCTCTCGACTTATCATAGAATATGGCCAAGCTTTTCTTTACCGCACCATAATGAAAACCAACATATAACTAGTCGAAGTTGCGCAAGTAGATTATTATTGTTGTAATTATTAAAAATTTTTAATAAAAAAATTCATAATAAATATTTTTTATATTTTTTAATATTTTTATTTTATTTATTTATTTATTATATATATTATATTTTTATTATTTGATAAAATAATATTTTAATATTTTTCTTATTCTTTCTTCTTGTTCTCGTTCCTTCTTCATACCCATCGATGCTGCTCCATCACGGCTTTCTTTCTCTCTTGGTAAATACCAATCTCGATCGTAGCGCCGTCCCCTCTCTTCTTTTCATACATTTTTCATACCCACTGGTGCCACCCTACCACCACTCCCCTTCTCTCTCAGCAAACACCGATCCCAATCATAATAAAAAATCTATTAATATTTACTATAATTAATATTAAATATATTTTAAAATTATTAATTTAAAATATTTTTACTATTAAAAAATATTTTACTATTAATTTACAAAAACTATTTGTATAATTATTAATATTTTCAAAAAATTATTTTAAAAAATATTAATATTTAAAAATAATATTTTATTATTAATTTTTTGAAATATTTTTTTTTAAAAATAATATATTATTATATAAATAATATTTTAAAATTATTAATAAAAATATAATTTTTAAAAATATTTTAAAAATCCAATTTTCTTGGTAAGTGAAGTTATAATCTTATAATATTGCTAATTAAATAATAATATTTTATTAATATTTAAAATTTAAATATTTTATTTTCTCTTTCCTTTCCTATATAATAAAATAATATTTTATTATTAATCAAACAATAATATTTTACTATTAATTAATAATAATAATATTTTTTATTATTTAAATTATTATTATTAATAAAAATAATATTTTTGATAAAAATAAAATATTATTTTAATAAAAATAGTAAAATGATATTATTTTATTAATAATAAAAAATAATTTGTTATTATTTTATTATTAGTAACATATGATTTGAAAATAATATTTTTTAAAATAATATTTTATTATTAATTTTTTTAAAAAAATTTTAAAAAAATATTATTATATAAAGAGCATTTTTAAATTAATAATAAAAATATTATTATTTTACTTTTTTCTTCCTCTTTTCAAATATATTTTTTTCTTTTTTCTTTTCTTCTTTCTTCCCTTTCCTTCCTCCCGCAGCACTCCTATCCCACGCCTCCCTACCCCCAACGATCCATGGCCTCGCCCCACCGTCATCCACGCCGCACCTACCATCCCCACCGAAGCCCGTGAGCACTAGACCCCCTCCCCTCCCCTGGCTCCGGCGAAACTCGCACCTCCTATGGCTCCGCCCGACCATCACCCCCTTCCTCTCGCCTTGGCGAACCTGCACACCGCCCCTAGCTCCATGCGACCACCACCCCCGCCCTTCCCTAGCTGGCAGTAGTCATGAGAGTTTCTTTAACAATGGACAGGTCCCACCAGGGGCGGCCTTCAGTAAGGGTGGCTGTGTTGGAGAATAGAATAGAACGAAGAAGAGAGCTAAGGAAGAAATAGGACCGAGAAACTAGAGCCGCCACCGATCGGCTGCTTTGTCCCCCTGGCCTAGTAGCCACTGGCTCCCCTCCCCTACGCCTTCTCCCTGCCCTGCCCTGCCCCGGCGTCAAACCATCCCATCCATACCATGATGTTTTTCAGTATCCCTTCTTTCTCCAGTTCATCCGTGCCCAACCCACCTTCTCCGGTAATGTGAAAAACGAAAGAAAGTAGAAAGAGTTACTTGGCTTACTTGCTGTAGCCGAGTTGCTACAAGCCGACCGACGATCCATCCCTTCTTCGATGATTTCTCCTCCCCCCCGCACCATAATTTTTTTCGACGATCCGTCGGCAATGAGAAATCTATGGGATGGAGAGGATTTTTATAGAAAAAATCTTCCGATCTCGTTGGAATAGAGAGGAAAGAGGACTTCGGTTAGGAGTCTTCCTCTTTCTCTCTTCTGCATCTCTCTTCTGCTTAGCTCAACACGTGGCATAACTACACTGATTTAAAACATTATGGTGGCAACACCATAATATCCCTCCATAGCCTTTTATTTTATATATATACTAGTCGAACATCCATGTGTTACACGGACAGATTATTACGATTGTAATTATTAAAATATTTTAATAATAAATATTTTTTATTTTTATAATATTTTATTTTATTTATTTTATATATTATTTTTATATATTATTTTTTATTTTAATATTATATATATTAATATTTTAATATTTTATTAATATTTAAATATTTAAATATTTTATTTTTTCCTTTTTTCCTTCCCTTCCCTATGTAATAAAATAATATTTTATTATTAATCATATAATAATATTTTTACTATTATTAATAATAATAATATTTTATTATTTAAATTATTATCATTAAGAAAAATAATATTCTTGATAAAAATAAAATTTAGTTTAATAAAAATAGTAAAATGATATTATTTTATTAATAATAAAAATAATTTATTATTATTTTATTATTAATAACATATTATTTGAAAATAATATTTTTAAAATTTTAATTTAATTTAATTATTAATTTTTTAAGAAATATTTTTTTAAAAAAGAAAATATTATTGTATAAATAGTATTTTTAAATTAATAACAAAAATATTATTATTTTATTTTTTAAATATTTTTTTTTTCTTTCTCTTTTTCTTTTCCTTCCTTCCGTAGCACCCCCAACCCACGCCTCTCTACCTCCGACGATCCCTGGCCCCACTGCACCTCGCGAGCATCAAACCCCTTCCCTCCCCTCCCCTCCCCTCCCCTCCCCTGGCCCCGGCGAACCTCACACCTCCTATGGCTCTACCCGACCACCATCCTCTCTCTCTCGGCCCCAGCAAACCTGCACACCATCCTCTAGCTCCATGCGACCACCACCCCTCTCCCTCTCCTAGCTGATGACGGTCATGAGAGTTTCTTTGACAATGGATGGATTCCGCCAGGGACAGGCCCTTCGGCAAGGATGGCGGCATTGGAGAATAGAATAGAATGGAGGAGAGAGCCGAGGAAGGAATGAGGTCGAGAAATCGGAGCCACCATCAATCGACTGCTTGTTCGTCCCCTGTAGCCCCATAACCGCCTGCCCCCCTCCCCCACAGCCTTCTCCCCGTCCTTTCTCCCCGCCTTGCCTCGACGTCAAACCACCCCACCCGTAACCATGATTTTTTTTTTTCAATTTTCCTTTTTTCTCTGATTCATCCATGCATCCAACCCACCTTCTCCGGATAATGTAAGAAGACGAAAAAAAAGCAGAAATAAGTTACTTTAGCTTACTTGCCGCAGCCGAGTTGCTACAAGCCAACCAACAATCCATCCCTTCTTCGATGATGTCTCCTCCCTCCCACTCCACCCATACCATGATTTTTTTTTTTCGGTAAATTCCGTTGGCAGTGAAAAGTGAAAAATCTACGGGATGAAGAAGATTTTTTATAGAAAAAATCTCTTCAATCTTATTGAAATAGAGAGGGAAGAGAACTCCAATTAGAAAGTCTTCCTCTTCATCTCTTCTGCATCTCTCTTCCACTTAGTTCAACACATGACATAACTATACTGATTTAAAACATGTATGACGATAATACCATAATATCTCTCCATAGCCTTTATATATATATATATATATATATATATATATATATATATATATATATATATATATATATATATATATATATATATATATATATGATAACCTGACGGTATTATATTTTTGCGTTTGCCTTCTCCCAATATTTTAGTAATAAAGTTATTTTGTTATCGGCGACTAAGTAGTAACCATTATACTAGCCATAATGGTCATCATATTTGCAATCAAGTGATGATTATAGCAGGGGCTATTATAATCATAGCGAATGAAAACTAACATATAATAATAATAACATGACGGTATTATATTTTTACGTTTTCCTTCTCCCAACATTTTAGTAACAAAGTTATTTCGTTATCGGCGACCAAGTACTAACCATTATAGTGACCATTGTGGTCACCATATTTGCAATCAAGTAATGGCTATGGTAGGGGTTATTATAATCATATAGCAACTGAATCAACTATGAACCAGGCCGATCGTGCGAATCACATAAATCCCAGCCCGTAGTTGTGAAGTGCTTTCATTTTTGTACAAAGAAACTTATCGAATCAAAAGAGTTGGACCCACACCTTATAAAAATTTACCGAGTCTGCAAAACATTACAAAAGAACTTTGGACAAATATGACATTTTTTTATTTTTTTTTGGTACATAACAAATATGATTTTAAAGTTACTATAATATTAGAATATAAAAATAAATAATTATATTTTATAGGAAAGACATCTTTGGTTCCACATCGATTATGAATCAAAAGAGAGTATAGTTTATATGGGTTGGAAACTTCTCTGTCACGCGAGGCATCTTTTGACGGACAAAATCGTGAGCTTCCAAATGACTAAGGCCAATCAAGACTAACCCTCGAGAGATCTCAAAAGGCCCACTAAAATCCAAAATGATTAAAGTCAAAATGGACAATATATCATATATGTACACGCGGAGGCATAAGCCAACCATCCAACCCCTTGACAACCTTTTCTCTCATGTGCGGCGCCTTTTGAAGGATAAAACCATAAGACTCCCAATGGCTAAGGCCCATTAAGGCCAATCGGAGCTAACCCTTAGAAAAAAAGCAGACAATAGCTTATATAAATAAATTTACGTAGGGCTTATTTAAATATATTTTTTAGAAGATTGGGTTGAAAACCCTATAGAATTCATGGATTAAGTTGCCTATTTAAGCATGGCTAGAAAAAAAAAAAAAAAAAAAAAAAGGGGTAAACTATGTCTCTAATCCTTAAACTATATCATATTTTTTTTAAATAGTTCATAAACTACAAAATCCTAAGCTTTAATCTCTAAACTTTCTGAACCATTTTGTTGTTGCCCTTCGCCCATTTCCATCGCCTTTCTTGCACCAAAAATTCTGTGGTAGTCACCGGTGGTTTTTGACTCCGATCATTTGAACAGGTGGCACCGGCACTGACCTAGAATAAAAAAAGTAAAAAACTTGTGATAATTTTTTCTTCTGAATTGGTGCTTCCCTTTCCCTCTCGGAAGCCTTTTTTTCGTCTTTACCCTAATATTTCTTTTTTCCCGTATCCTCCTTTTTGTTGAAAGTTTCTTCTTTCCTTCTTCGAGGAAGATGGAAACTTATGGGAATCGACATCATCATTCTTTCTCTGTCCAAATTTGATAGTTATTCTACGTTCAGAGCCCCTAGAGGCCTTTCCCATCAAACAAAGGTTAGTATCCGTCTTATTTTGGATTTATAGGATGCATGTATGTGCTTGGCTTTGTAAAAACTCATGAAGGAAGTTTGTAAAAGGTGATACATCATTGCGAACTAAGGGATAATTGCATTCGTTAAAACACTAGTTGTGCCATAGGGTTTCGATCATAGGTTGTGTTTTAGGATAGTTTTTGAGAGCCATCCTGGAAGTTAATCGGCCATCCTAGTAGTTTTCGGCCACAGGTTGTGTTTCGTCATTGCTCTGCTTTGCTATGTTTAATCAATTTTGAAAATGATGGATGCTCTATCTTAGTTGTTCTTTATGTATTTATCAAATTTTAAAATAATACAATAATTTTTTCATATATTATTGTGCATAATATGTCTTATGTTGTACACATGCATTCGATATTTCTTCAATCTGTAATTATAATATAATCATGCATTATTGTCATCCTTATTGTTTTTATCATGATAATGTATCAAAGTATTGCTGGATATGACTTTTGATTATTTTTCTATCACATTTCATTAGGATAGAAAGTTTATATTTAGACCTATAGCACAGTATATTAGCGGATAAGTTTCTATACATGATAATGTCGATCCAATCTCTATTTCAGAGTTGGAGGGAATGTTAGAGGATATTGAGGTTTCCAACTTCTCTCAATTTTACTATGTTAAGTTAGAAAAAGATCTAAATAATGATTTAAAATTTATTTTTGAAGATCAAGATATATTAGAAATGATTTCAAAAGCTACGACTCAATCAGACTTTGAGTTTCACATTCATATGATGGAACAGATTGATTCTTCTGTATATCAGTAGCTGATTGTTGCTCCTACATATTTCTAATCAAGACATGCATTTAGGACTTGGCCGATATATGATATGCTCCTTAACAATTTATCCGAGACATTTAATACTTACATTTTATAATCATAGGATAAACCTATAGTTCAAATGTTAGAGATGATACACAAGATTGTGATGTCAAGGACAATCAAGAAAAGAAAACTAATGCTGAAATATGATTACCCAATTTGTCCTAATATTTTAAAGAAGTTAGAGAAAAATAAAGAAGTATCATGGTTTTATCTGGCTACGTGTGCTGGTGACAGCAGATATGAAGTTGAACATGATGTTAATTAATATGTAGTTGACTTAGATAAGTATGAATGTAGTTGTTACTGGTGGCAATTAACTAGTATACCATGTGCACATGCCATACAATGTATCTATTTTTTTTAAAAAAGTCGGAAGAGTATGTGCTTATTTACTTTCAAAAGAAAACATATCCGAGAACATATTTTCATTTCTTCCATTCACTTAATATTTGGAACATATGATCTAAGATCAATTTTGTGCCTCCACTACCTCCAATAATAAGAAGATCACTTGGTAGGCCAAAAAAGCAAAGGAGAAGAAATGCAGATGAAACACAAAACCTCACTCCATGTAGATTAAGAAAGATAGGTACAACGATTCGATAAGGAAAATGTCATTTGATGGAACATAACTCCAGAACATGCAGGGAACAACTAGTTAAGGGTAACCCAAGATTTAGGGAACAAACCAGTGGAAGCCAAGGGTAGAGGGGCAGCAAAAGATTCATGAGATTCAGATTTCCAACAAAGTTTCATGGCACATAAGTATCTCGATAAGATTCATGAGATTCAGATTTTCAACAAAGTTTCATGGCACACAAGTATCTCAATAACCATTCAATATTTAACTTAGCAAATTAAACTAAGTATTAACTATTTGATCATGCCATTTTATAGGGCTCTGCATCTACTGAAACTGCAACAATATAAGTAGATGGTGCTGCTGGAGAAGATAGTGTTCTAAGTGCCAGGAGGACTATAATTGAAAGAGATCGTACCGATAGTATAATCAATCATAGATTTAAATCGGTATTTCAAAGGACAAAGACGAGAAATAAGAAAAAACGTAAGCATGCCTGTGCCAACTATTCAAAATAAAAGCCATATAAACACCGGTTCAATGCGAAAGAAGTAAACCGATGAGAGAAAGTTGCCAAAAATGGATGAAGAGTAACATTAAAATGGTTCAAAAAATTCGGAGACCAAAGCTTAGATTTTTGTAGTTTAGAAATCATTTAAAAAAATATGATATAATTTAAAAACTAAAGACATAATTTACTCAATAAAAAAATCTCTTTTTAATTTTCGGTAGCCCAAAGGCTAGGACGTAAGGTTGGATTGGGGCCGTCCTTAGAAGATGCGAGCTAGATAAGCAAATAGGTCTAATTACTACACAATTTTCCAACCCTTAGTAGGTTAGCTAACAGACATGCCCGTATAGATTCGCTCTCTCAGAAAAATCAATAAATTGCTTCTGATATCCAAATTGAGAGCATGTTGTCTTGGAGCTAGTTAGCAAAATCGAACTTGCAGCTGTCAGGACAAACCCAAGCCAACTAGATATCTTAATGTTATTCCTTCCCTAGGATCCGTTTGTCACCATCCAGGTCATTGCCAGATTCTGAACTTGGTTCAATTAGTTGTCATGCACCACATGGAACCCTGATCTGAAATCCGACCCACAAGCTCAATGTTGCTAACTTGCAATATGGTGAGTTCGCTCAGCTTCACAAATGTTCGGTGGATGCCGTCATCGAGCATATCATGAGACAAATCCAAGGTCTCCGTTGAGTTCATTGGAGGTTGAGTGACTTCAGACCATGGAGGCAGTCCAATAACAGACTCCAGTAGGATCCCTTCCAATTTATAGGGGCAATGAAGACATGGAGGAAGTATGCTCAACATCACTGAGATCAATGGCGTCCACTTGTAGAAGGGAAAAATGGTGGAAAGTTGGCTGGTGTAAATCCAAATCCATAAATGCTCCATGTGTTAATGTATCACAATGGCCATGTAGTTATTGTAAGTCTGAGAAGATATTGTATGGTGGTATATGCAATCCAGATCAGCATTAAAGTGTGCCATCGGTAGATAAAGTCGGTGACCCAGCCGCCATCAATATGTGAAGAACCAGAAGTTGAGATCTATATCACTAAAATGCTCGTTATTGAGCTTCCTAAGTAAACTATCGCTGCCGCTGTAATTAGGAGGCCACCCTCCATGCCCTCCCAAAATGATACAACTTTTTTCAGAACAAAAATAAAAAGCAAAGGGAAAAGAAAATGATCGAATAGCCAGCAATTGTCCATCTTGAAAATCAATCAGGCAATTTTTTTAGGTAACTTTCAGGCTTTTCATGCGTTATCTCATCATCTATTGTATTGGCATGACTCGAGCTATTCTAAATTATTAAAGCTTTTGAAGGTATGAAGCTTCCTTGCTGTGAAATTTGCAATCAAAATTAATAATTTGGTTTTTCAGAAAGATGAGTATACTCCAAGAATAACTTAAAAAGAAAAAAAAGAAAAAAGCTACAGCAGTTTATTGTTATAATAATTTTAGCATAGAACCTTCCTCCATTGCCTTCACAGAAATAAGATGGTCGTAGGCTCGAGAATGCTATCTAAAGATGATAGCATGAAAAATTCTTTGCTCACTGCAGTGACTGACTCACGCACGGATCTAGATAGAAAAAAAAATTATGGGATACGGTGCTTTTTTTCATACGGGCCTGCGCATGAGCCAATCACCGTGGATGGTGAGCGCGGAAGCGCACCACCTGCAGTGAGCAAAGTATTTCCCTAATAGCAGGTCAAGATCAAGATGTAAAATAAAGGATGCTTGGGATTTGATGGAGAGAATAGAATAAAATTAAAGAACTATGAAAATTAATGAGGCTTGTTGGATGGTGGCCGATTGATATGATGACATGTCCGACCTCCAATGACATGATGAATACTGAGCATGATGACATGGGCGACCCAGATCCCATGTGCTATTCGATGCTGGCATCCTCGGTTGAATATCGATCACTTCTAATCGATTCTCGAGCAGCATTGGCATCACCGGACGACGAACACCAAAAATCTGACATAGCGCCCAAGGCATCAAGCAATTACCAATCATCCAAAGATCGATTCTCGTACGAGTTCTGAGCATCAGCATCAAATCAATCACCTCCAAATCTGCCCCGCTTCTCTACAGAAACTGCGAGAAGCTTCTAGCGCGCGAATCTTGCTTAATTAGCAATCTATTATAGAAGTTGATATTTCCTTCACTCGTAAAAAGCTGATACTATAACTATCTTCTGACACTCCACAAATCTGATGGCTAATGGCTTGACAATTCTAGTATACCTCCCTCTATAAAAAGGTAGAAGAAAAAGAAGAGAGGATTCTTTCTCTCTCGAACTCTCTAGACTCTCAGTTTTTATCATCTTCTTTCTCTATTCTTCCTCTTCGACTATCACTAACTTAAGCATCGGAGAGCCTTCTGCCGAAGAACCCCCATCCTCTTCTCTGACATTGAGCGCTTTCTTTATATATTTTTCAGAGCCTGGTTTTATTGCTCTGCTCTAGCTCATCCAAGAGGTCCAGCTACTATCCACGTCGGAGAGGAGTAGCAATAGATTGATGCTAAAGAAAAGGCACCACTCTATTTTTGATAGAAGATGGTAAGGATCAGATCCCAAAACTACTTCTCCGCATCGTGCTGATAGTCCTCTCTTCACAGCATGCCCAAAGCGCAACCTGTAGGGGAACAACATCCTCAAGAGTTTGCCATGAGGAACCTGAATCCAATCGAGGCTCTGGCAAGGTAGGTCCAAGCACTCACAACTGTTGTTCAGTAGTTGCAGTAGAGTGCAGTCAGAACCTAAGTCCCTTCGATGGTGGTGTCTCAATAAAGCCGCTGGACCCATGGAAAGGACTCAGAGCGAGGTCACCAGCATTCCAACACAGTTCCAACCCATGAAGGTGGTTGCGGTCAATGGAGCAAACTTCACGCCACTCATCTCCATGCCCTTGCAGCATAATAAGGGACGATCGAAGGCATAAATCATCAAAGCCCTCCAAAAAGGACTCCACTTCAAATCTTTTCCCACACCAGTGACACTCACAGTGTGAAGAGGATCTCGAGAAGAAGATCCAAGAGCTGGAACACCGTATCGGCAAGTTCCAGGTTGGAAGCCGTTGGCAAGATAATGACCTTAGTCTGAATATACAGTCACCTTTCTCTCAAAGGATCCTAAGCAAATCAGTCCCATGCTAGTTCAAGATACCACAGGTACTCGACTGATCTGTATGACCACTTGGAGGGTTACAAAGCCCTCATGATGTTGCAGGAGGCATTCGATGCCCTCCTCTACCTTATCTTTCAAGCAACACTCAGAAAGACAATGAGGATGTGATTCTCCAATCTTTTGAGAGGATCCATCTACAGCTTAGAGTAGCTGGGGATGCAATTCATCATGCACTTCAGCAGCCAGAGACCACAGTCGAAGACCAATGACCACCTCTTCTCCATCTAGCAGAGAGAAGGAGAACCACTGAGAGACTATATGACACATTTCAATGCCACCACGTTCGAAGTCCGTGACTTCAACGAGTCCATCGCCATATCAGCGATGAAGTGAGAACTCAAGGATAGATGCCTAATCTTCTTCCTGAATAAGAACTTTTTCAAGGACTACTCCGAACTCTTAGCCCAAGCACGAAAATATACGCAGGCAGATGAGAGAGAGGTCCTTCGTAAGGAGGAAAAGAAGAATGGCAGGAAGAAGAGACCCTGTGAAGAAGATTGTAGGATGAAGAAAGGAGAAAATGGCGATCCCTAAAAGCAGTAGAGGACGAAGAGTCCTCGATGCCACTTCAACAACTACACTCTACTCTCTATCCTATGCTCTTAGATCTTCATGGAGATCAAGGGCAAGGAGTACTTACGTCGGCCACGACCGATGACGTCCTAGCGGCATAAAGAGGATTGGAAGAAGTACTACCAATTCGACCAAGATGATTGCCATGATATCAAAGAGTACCACCAGTTGGAGGAGATAGAAGATCTAATCCATGGAGAATACCTTAGGAGATATGTCAAGAACAAGGGCAAGGAATCGATGGAAAGATCACATCGGTCTAATACCGATGTGGATGGGGACCATGGCAACCTCCCGATGGTAGGCATCATTAACATAATCTCAAGGCTCGGTGCTGGCTAGGGGGCAGAAGATGGAGGAAAAGCTAAAAGATCCGTTCTGAAGAAATGGTGGATCGGGGAAGCAATTCCCCAAATAATATAATTTTTTTTTCTGAAGCCCATATAAGCGAGGTCCAAACTCCACGTAATAATGCTATTATCATCTCAATGATAATAGCAGACTATGATATAAAAAAAAATTAGTAGATAATAGAAGCTCCGTCGATGTGTTATTCTATGATGTATTCCAAAAAATGAAGTTGCCCAGAGATCGGTTCAAGCCGGTGAGCATACCATTGGTCAGATTCTCCGATGACTCAATGCCTATAGAAGATGAAGTAGCGTTGTCGGTAACAATGAGAAAAGCACCTTGGCAAGCCATTGTTCTCCTTGAGTTCCTTGTGGTTGAAATACTCTCAACATATAACATGATCCTAGGATGACCTAGACTAAATACTCTGAAGGCCATCAACTCCATGTATCACTTGCTCGTCCATTTTCTGACAAAGAATGGGGTCAGAAAAATGAGAGGAGATCAGGTGCTCACGAGGCATTGCTTGATGGCCACAGTCCAGAGGAAGAAGCCTAAAAAAACTTTACCAATCGAGGGCATAGATTCGAGAGGAGATGAAGTCAAAAGAGGAGGAGAATCGATAGAAGATCTCATTGAAGTGAGGCTCAGGGATGATCCTGACTGAACTATGAAGATTTGGGGGCAACTACCTGAAGATCTGAGGAAGTGCCTAATCAGCTTTCTTCATTCAAACACCGATATCTTTGCTTGATCGACCTCCGACATGCCAGATATTTTTCTCGATGTCATCAGTCATAAGTTAAATGTGCATCCATATTATCATCCAATTCGGTAGAAGAAGAGGAGCTTCACACTGGAAAGGCAAAGGACAATAGAAAAAGAAGTAGATAAGCTTTTCAAGGCAGACATCATTTGAGAAGTGCATTATCCCAAATGGATCATCAATATGGTCATGGTGAAAAAAGCCAATGGCAAATGGAGGATCTATATTAATTATACCGATCTAAATAAAATTTGTCCCAAAGATGGCTATCCACTGTCGAGGATAGACTAATTAGTTGATGCCACTTTGGGGCACAAGCTATTAAGTTTCATAGATGCATTCTCGGATTATAATCAAATTCCAATAGCATCCGAAGATGAGGAGAAGACAAAAAAAGGGCTATACTGCTACAAGATGATGCCATTTGGATTAAAGAATGCGAGAGCAACTTATCAGCAGCTAATGAATAAGGCCCTCAAAAATCAAATCAGTCGTAATATGAAGATGTACGTAGAAGATATGTTGGTTAAAAGTATTGAAGTAGACCAGCACATCATCAATTTGAATGAAGCCTTCAACGAGCTCAGGCACTATTTGATGAAGCTAAATCCGAACAAGTGCACCTTCGGAGTAAACTCCAAAAAATTCTTTGGTTTTATGGTGACCCAAAGGGGGATCGAAGCCAAGCGGGAGAAAATCTGAGCACTCATGGAGATGAAGCATCCAACAAATAAAAAGAAAGTGTAGAACTTGACCGAGAGAGTAGCCACCCTCAACCAGTTCATATCTAGGTCAACTAAAAAGTGCCTATCATTTTTCAAGGTGATATGGCAAGTTAAGAACTTCAAATGGTTGGAGGAATGTCGATCTACCTTCGAAGACCTCAAAACTTAGCTGGGGTCACCACCTCTTCTATCCAAGCCTATGGAGGGTGAGAAACTATACATGTACTTATCGGTTAGCTCGCAGATGATCAGTTTGGTTCTCATTCGAGAAGATGCTGGGGTATAAAGGCCTATCTACTATACTAGCAAACTACTGAGGGATGCATAAATGAGATATATAAAGATCGAGAAGATGATCTATGCCTTGATCATCGCCAACAAGTGTCTTTAGCCATACTTCAAAGCTCACACCATTATGGTCTGACCGACTAGCCCCTGAAAGCCATTCTTCAAAGATCAGATACATCAAGTCATCTGACAAAGTAGGCAATTGAGCTCGGATAATTCAACATCGAGTTCCAACCTCGAATAGCAATAAAGGTGTAGGTACTTACCGACTTCATAGTCGAGTACATGATCCCTGAAGAGCCTACTACTGCAAGCACTCAAGAGCTACAAGTTGGCATGTCAGACAATTAGTGGATACTTCACATCAACAGAGCATCAAATTCCTAAAATAGTGGTGCAGGACTTATCTTGGCCAATCTCGATGGTGTTGTCATTAGGTACACATTGAGGTTCAACTTCGATATGACCAATAATATCATCGAGTATGAAGCCCTCATCACTGAACTAAGAATTGCCAAAAAGCTCACTGCCAAAGAACTCAAGGTGTTCTCAGATTCCTAGCTCAACGTGAGCTAGGTGTAGGACGAGTATGAGGCCAAGGATCCCATGATGTTCAGTATCTTCAAAAGATAAAAGATCTCTCTTCAAATTTGTCTAAACTAGACATTCAGTGGATATTGAGGTCGGAGAACGCTCGAGTTGATGCCTTATCACACCTGACAACCTCAAATCCCACCGATCTAGGGTAAACAATATACATCGAGTATCTAGAAGTCCTAAGCATTAAAGAAATATCGAGCATCCACCAAATCGACCATGAGTTGAGCTAGATGGACCCATTGGTTGAATATTTAAAGGATGGGATAATCCCCACTAATGAGAAGAAAACAAGAAGAATAAAGTGCCAAGCACTTTGGTACATTCTCCTTAATGGCCAACTCTATAAGAAGTCCTTCTCCCTGCCTCTTCTTAAATGTCTTAAGCCATTCGAAGCTGACTACATACTTTGGAAGGTTTATGAAGGCATCTGCGGCAACCATTTGAGGGGGCAGATCATTGGCATATAAAGTACTTCGCCAAAGATATTACTAGTCAACCATGATGAAGGATGCGGCGGACTTCATCCAAAGGGATAACTGATGTCAAAAGCATGCAAGTGTCCAGAGAAGGCCGATATCCAAGCTGACACCCATCTCGTCTCCTTGGTCTTTTGCTATGTGGGGCATCGACATCCTCGATCCCTTCCTGATGACGTCGGGTCAAAGAAAGTTTCTAATTGTGGCCATTGACTACTTTACGAAATCGATGGAAGTAGAACTGTTGGCACAGATAACCGAGCAGAAGGCAAGAGACTTTGTCTGAAAGTCAATAATTTATCACTTTAGTTTACCGAGGGTGATCATTATAGACAATGGTCGATAGTTTGACTATCCAAAATTCAAACAGTTCTACTCAAAACTCCATATCGAACATTGGTTAACTTTTATTGGTCACCTTCAATCTAATAGAGAAGCCGAAGTTATAAATTGAATAATTCTCCAAGGTCTAAAGAAGAGGCTTGATCAAGCCAAGGGTTTATGGACGAATGAACTCTACAGCGTGCTATGGGCATACCGAACAACCCCCCAAGCTTCGATTGGAGAAACGCCCTTCAAGCACTGAAACTATAATACGAATGGAGATCAGCCTGCTATCTCATAGGATAGAAAGCTTCAATGAGCAAGAAAATCATGATCATCTTTGCTCTAAACTCGACTTCATTGAAGAAGAAAATGAGCTCAAATCAAGATGGCTTCTTACGATAAAGGATCGCTTGATACTACAATTCTTGAGTGAAGCCAAAGTCCTTTAAAGTTGGTGATCTAGTCCTCCATCGTTCTGAGCTCTCTAAACCCACAGAACAAGGAAAGCTAGTGCCAAATTAGAAGGGGCCTTATCGGATTTCCGACATGATTCATCTAGGCTCCTATCGGATCGAAGGATTGGGAGGTACTCTTATATCTAGGACTTAAAACTCAAAAAATATGAGAAGATATTATCAATGAAGTTCTTTTTAGATTGGGTTGAATTTTTGTGTTCTTGTTTAGTTTATCTCCTAAGCTATGCATGACATTGTATTATTTTATCAAACACAAATATTTGTTTAGGAGATTATGTAAAGAACAAGGCAATCGAGAAAATTTTCTTTCACTGATCAAATATTTGTTACATAAGGTCATTACATTCTTTGAAAAAAAAGAAAATAGCTACAAAAAGGACTACAAGCGTTCTTCATAGCCTTCGACATCCTATGGCTCTCCTTGATAACATCCCACGACCTATAGAGCTGTTAGGAATCCTAATTGGCCTTCCCAAAGCCTACGGATTTTCTATCCTTAGCTCTCTGACATAGTCCATGATCTCCAAAGCCCCACCGATCTCAATCGCTACGTCAAGCGATGTGTCGATAATCTTGAGGAAGGTGTTCAAAGGAGCATCCCAGAGCTCATGGATGAGCTACTTGGCATCGATGTCGATCAATGTCAGGAACTCCATATCCATGCTCGAGAAGAACTCCTTAGTCTTCACTTTACATTTGTTGAATCTTGTCAAGTAGGCCTAGAAGAACATGCTCGTGTTCTCTGAGATGGCACGTATTTTTGCTACTTCGAGGTGGTACTTGGGGATTTTATCCTAATCCTCGAAGTACACTATCCTACTGCAAAAGTCACAAGCCCTTCGCATCAGCTATACACAAATAAAAAAGATGAAAAATAGAAACAGTCAACGGAGAAAGGAAAGAAGCATAAAAAAAACAACAAATAAGAAATCCAAAAGCAAAGAAAGGATAAAATTCCATTCATTATGCCAAAAGGTTTTCGAGTACAAGGCCTATGTGATCGGAACCAGAATAAAACAAAATAAAAAGTACATTAAATAAAAGAAGATTTTAGGCTTTAGTAGGGACCTTCTCCGGTGGTGAGTTCTCAAGCATGTCTTCTTTGAACTCACCGACGGGAGCTGAAGGTGAGACCTCTAGAGCAACCTCAAGCAAAGCATTTGCTGGAACTTGGTTGGGAGCAGAGGCTGGTGCTGGAATATCGGATGGGGGGAGAAGAGAAACCTCAGCATCGACAGCTACAAGGGATTGGCACCCGCAACTTTGGATGGTGTGGCTGCTTCGACCACTATAGCTACCCTCTCCTCTTCATCCCGCTCACTAGTCTCCAACATGTTTGGTGCAACTCGATCAAGTTTGAGGTCAAGAAAGGCTTCCTTCACCTTCTCCAAGCATTTCTTGAAGCCAATATGGTAGGCGGTCATGGCCCCCTTAGTGACTTCAAATCAGAACTTGACTGATGCTCAAAGGCCTTGACTGCATTCTCACCTATGCATTTTATGCGCTCCTCTGCCACAAGCAATGCCGCATTATTCTTCTTCTTGTACTTTCGATGATCAGCCAAGTTCCTTCTCCACTCCTCTTGCTCCTGGTCCCACTCTAGGGCACTCACCTTTCTTCGAACCTCTTCGAGATCGTCCTCCAGTCGATCTTAATCCTCCTCCGCTCTCCTTAAAGCAGCTTTGGCCTCCTTGGAAGTAGCTCTTGCCTCCTTATAAGCGGCCTCAACTGACTTCCATGCCTCCTCCACACTCTTCAGCTTTTCCTCCAAGAAAGTCTTGGCATAGTTTGAATCGGCCAAGGCATTCTTGATGTACTAAAGAGTGTGCACCATCTTTACGAAAAAAGGAGATTAAAAGAAAAACAAAAGAAAAAAAAAGGAAGGAAGAAATCAAGTCGAAAAATAGACACTCACCTCCATGATGCAAATTGAGCCCACGATGAAAGCATGCTCGACGGGTATACTCCTCCTTAGAGCTCGGTCCACTAGGAGAGAGATGAGGTCAATCAACTTAGTTGTGAGCCGACCATCACTCAGAATCGATGAGTTCTTGCGGACCAACTTCGCTAGCTTCAACATGTCATCCCCAACGACAGAGATGTCAGGAGAATGAGCACCACCCAATGAAGACCCCAACGCCACATTCTCGGGGGTCACAACCTCAAAGTCGGAGACGTTGATATCTAGCTAGGTGGACTTTGGCACCCTCTCCATTGGCGCCTTAGACTTTGGAGTAGGTTTCAGTTGAGGGCATAGGGTAGTGAGAGGCTCCGCCTTCTTTCTCTTCATCGGTTCGAGCTACGTATGAGGATCTGACCGCTTCTTGCCCTTCTTTTCATAGCCAAACCTCGAGTCACCAAAGTTCAACTTTATTTTTATAGTCAAAATGGAAGAGGGGTCAGATCATAAATCGTTGACGAGGACCAAAAAAAACTGCATGAATAAAAAAATGGAGAATACAGTAGGGAGCGATGTGGCTAATGCCTGCGCAAAATAATTCTTGCTTGGTCAGAAAGTCTCTAAACTTCAGTACATGAATATCGAGCGATTTCCTAAAGTCCTTGAGATCTCCTTTGGGAGAATCCTTCTTATTATTTGGTTCAAGCCAAGGCTCTCTCTCCAAATGGTACCGAAGCCCCATGGTTGATCCCAAGAAATAGAGAAATATCAAATTTTCCAACTATTGACGAAGAAGGGTAGGCCATTTACAATCTTACACTTTGGCCTAAGCGAAAAGTACCACCACTCATCATACGGATGTCTCTTCAAGGTGAAGAGAGATCGAAATAAAGAGCACCTGGGGCTTATTTGATTAATCTCGTAAATAAGAATAAAGGTGATGATCGCTCGGATCCAGTTTAGAACTATCTGGGTGGGAAGAACCTTATGGTAGTCGAGGATGTTGGAGATGAAGGGATGAAGAGAAAATCTAAGACTGGAGAGAAGTGCCTCCTTATAAAAGGCAACATAATCCCCCGATGGTGAGCTAAGCCTATCTCCCTCCTACAGCGCTACCACTCTAAAAGAGGATGAAATGAAGTACTAAATGAGAAACTTCTTCAAGGCCGATTCAGTAAGGAAAGACTCCTCATGGCCAGGGACTAGAGATGCCCTACCCTGACCATGAGAAGTCTCAACACTATTCTTTGGAGTTGCCTTATGCCTATCAGGTGAAGAAGACTTACTCTCTTCAGAGCTGCTTACTATCCTAAACTTGGAAGGAGCTTGTTAGATGTGTGCTCTAGAAGTCAGATTGGCTAAGACTTGTAATACACTTCTAAGGGCAATTTTATAATTTTAACTATAAATTAATAAAAAAATTATTTTCTATCATAATGTATATTTAAAGTGTATGTGATACATTTTTTGAGTTAATGGTAATGATAATTCATATTTTCAAAGAGTTGAAAATTTAAGACATAAATTTTCATAATTAACTCATAAACTGCTCCCAACTATAGGATCATCACGAGGATGGTGATTGATTCGAAAGGTTGGTGTATGATCACTTTCTTTGAGTAGATGAGTCTTGAGTCTATGGTGTGGAGATACCGAAGCGAGAGTACAGATACTCATTAGAGAATGAGGGCACTGAGCATGACCAACTCAAGTATTCATAAGAAAATCTACCTTCTCATCAATGACTGGCTCGATGTTGCAGTAGTGTATCTAGTTCTTTAATCTGAGGTGCATCGGTAATTCACCTTGAGGGTGTTGTAGTTTGACTATACCATAACTCGATCTCCTAAATATTCAAAATTCTGAGGTGTATGTTGACTATAGTATATTCATTGTAGAAATTAGATTGCACCAATAAGGGATCTATCTACCTCGATAGATGAGAAGTAGTCCTATGATGATCATGAAAATCAAGTCCATAAGCCCATAGCCATGATAGAGTGAAGATGATAGAAAAAATTTCTATAAGGATTTCACAGAGGACTCAAATCGAATGATTAATTCATATGATGAATATTGGGTTTGACAACTTCACCTTAACCATAATCCTATCGGTGCTCAAGATAGAAGAACCCAATCACACAGGTACCTGCACCGAGAGGTTCACTTTCAGTTCTGATAAATTGCCATCATACACTGCTAGGTGTCACTGGTAGATTTTGAAAGCAATTAGAATGATTTTAATGATCGATCATTCTAATTATATGAAGTAGAAAAGTTCTGATTCATCGAAAGGTATTTCGAAGTCGTCAATATTGGTTTCATGACATGTATCATTACCATACAGAACTGAACCAAATTAGATCACACAAATAAGGATTTGGATCTAGATGTCATCAATTCAGCTAATCTAGTTCGATTGATTTAGATTAGATCCAATCAGGTTCAAGGTAATCATGCTAGTACATGATTGAGCCTGACTTTCTCCTTCTGTAATCTTTCTGATTCATCGCAATCGAGTCGAATTTGATTTGACTCATTTCTGTATTTTGAATGAGTTTATTTTTATCTGACTAGAATAAATCTAAATTAAATTAATTATGAAAATTAAATTCATTCCTAGTGCAATTGGACTAGGATCAATAGTTGACTCAATTGAGCGAATTGAGGGTCACATGATCAGAGAAATTTTAAAAAAAATTAAAAAATTATTTTGCTCTAATTTTTGGATATGTGATAGGACACGAGTTATACTTTGGATGTGCAAAATTTCATAATTTTTGGAGATGCCTAGACTAAATTTTGATAGAGTTTGATTTGAATCAAACTCTTGAGAGAAGAGTTCTAGACGCACATGGACTCTTCCTTATCCTTTCATGCCACCACCTTCCAGATGGACTTTTGGCATCAAAACCAAATAAAATCTAGGGTTTTTCATGGAGATTAAGTCCAAGAGTACCAATGGTCGAATTAATAAGATATTTGGTCAAAAAGGGACTCTTTATGGCGCTAAGTCTTGTATAAGAACTCTTCTCATGAAATTGTCTCAACGTAATTTATTTTTTTCACACCCAAAGAAGCCTTCCCTCTGGTATCCATGCCCCCTCTATCCTCTCTCTCCCTCTCTTCTACATGTCTAAAAAGTTAGGCATAAATCTGAGTTGAAGGTCTAAATTTTTTGGCACAAGATTTAGCATCTACGCGATGGTGTTCGTGAGACGAACAGGCTGCCCTCGAAAGTCATTTTGAAGGCTTTTCAAATCAGATCCAAATCTGATTTTTGGAGAAGAGATTCATGAGGAGAAGATGTTCAGATCCTACCTGAGTGAATATCGGTAGAGGCTAGGCATATGCGTGACTCCTTCCAGAATCTCAAAAATCAATAGGATCATCGTAAGATAATTAAATTACCAAATCAGGTACTTAAAATTAAATTTGATTTAATTTTATTTTTAACTTTTAATATCAAATCTCTATCATCAGATTCGAAAAGTCTCAGATCTGATTAGAATTTTAGAAAAAAAATTTTAAAATATTTTTTTAGATCCAATCATATGTGAACGATCCTATGTCGGAAAAATAAATTTTTCTTCAACTAGTATCAGAGCTAGATTGCAGTTCTTCGGATCTATTTTAGATCTGATTTTATTTTTATTTTTTATCTAATATTAAAAAGTTTTAGATGTCACATCAGATATGAATAGATTTGAAATTAAAAAATTAAAATTAAATCATTTAGATCTAATATGTATGAGATGCATGACTAGACTGGGAATAGAATAGTTCTATGTGTAGTCTAGTATAATAATGTTGTTAATTTGATTAAATATAATTTTAGATCTATTTAATTTTTATTTTTTAATATTATAATTATTGTAATCAGATCTAAAAAATAGAAAATAAAGTTTTTAATTTTTGATTTATTCATATGTGATATGAAAAGATGCATGTTTAGACTAGTTGTAGAATAGTTCTACAAATTGTATAAAATAGTTTTATTTTGATATGATCAAATTTAAATCTATTTTTTAGATATTATATATGATATTTTAAATCTAAAAAATATGCATATTTAATTTAGTGATTGTTAGAGATAAATTTCGCTCCTACCGAAGTCCAGTTCGATGCTCAGTCTAATACAACCAGTAGCCACGGAAGAGCTTCAGCGAACGAGACTTAGCCGAACCCCTTCAGTTGATCGAACTCCTCAGCAGTCATCCCTCAATCGAACTCCTCAGCGATCGTCCCTCGATCGAGCTCCTCAGTGGTCGTCCCTCGGCCAAACTCTCCAGCGGTCAAGCTCCTTCGAACCCCTTCAGCCAACCGAACTCCTCAGCGATTGAGTTTCTTCGGACTCTCGACGGTCGGACCTTAGCCGAACTCCTTCAACGGACCAAACTCTTCAGCAGCAGAGCTACAGTCGGACTCCCACGAGAACCAAAGTCCCTCCGCACTCCTCCAGCCAGACGCCTGCGAAAGTCGAACTCTCTCTAAGCCTCCCTTTTGGCCGAACACCTCGACAGCCGAACTTCAGTCAGACTCCTCCCAGACACCTCCTCCAATCGGATTCCTGGATCCCTCCTTCAAACGGGCGCCTACGAGAGCCAAACTCCTTCCGGGCTCCTTCAGTTATTGTTCCTCCCGGACGACCCTCTCCAACCATATTCCCTTCAGGAGTCTGAACTCCTCCGAAATGGGTACATGTCAAAGCTCTTCAACCCTCCATTCGACCCCAAGTGGCTCAGTATCAGATGGCTGCAACCGTCACCATCAGTCCGCTACAGACGATAGAGATTCGCTATCAAGCGATGATGGCTGTCACCATCAATCCATTGCAGATGGTGCTACAGACGGCACCTTCCCTCGAGACTGACTCCGTCGGACCTCGAGCGACCCGCTACCCGACAGCTGCAGCTGTCTCCATCAAGCTCCGCCTATAAAAAGGATCTTCCAGATACGCTAACTCTAAGCTCTAAGCTCTAAGCTCTCCCCTTCTATTCTAAGCTCTACGGAACTCATTCCCGAGCACTCCATTCCTACTGGCCAGAGCTGACTTGATCGTCGGAGGGTCTTGTCGGAGCCACCCTCCACCGACTTCGGACGGAACTCTATTTTGTAGGTCCCCGACGGCGACCTCATCCACCTCCGCTCCAGTTGGATCCAGCGATGATCAGTTTCTGCACCAACAGAATGGTGCTAGAGGAAGGGCCACCTATTGGAGCCACCTGTCGGAGCCACCCCCCACGGGCTCCGGATGGGACTCTATTTTGCAGATCCCCAATGGCGACCTCGTCCACCTCCACTCCAGCTGGATCCAGCGACGATCAGTTTCTGCACCAACAGATTGGCACTAGAAGGAGGGCACGAACCTCTGAGGTTTTCTTATTCTTAAAGGAGTGCTCGACAATGATTTTTCTCTTTCCTCTTCGAAGATCTCTCTTCTTCCTCTCTAGAGTTCTTTCCCAAAGAGAAAATGCCTCTCAGGAGAGCTTCGACTCGATGATTGGCGGCCTCCGTGCTAGGTCCATCTGCTCCCATTTCAACACCGACAGCCCAGGTTTCACCTGAAGCCACCGTAGATGTAGAGCAGTTCAACCTGCTGGTCCAGTAGGTTCGTGGCCCCGTCAAGATGATGCATGCCGTGCGACAACCTCCGACGAAGACTTTGCCAGCAAACCCACCATGAGGATGCGAGGAACCAACCTTAAGGAAGAGCATTTGGCCTAGCTTACCAAGAAGAAACAGAGAGTAGAAGTTCTTCCCCAGAAGACTTCACAGGAGGATGGAATAAAGTTCGGCACGAGCGAGGCTGAACTCCCCCTCAAGCTTGCCATCAAGGAAGCTCCGATGAAGGCTTCACAGGAGGGCAAAATAAAGTTCGATGCAAGTGAGGCCGAACTCCCCCTCGAGCTCACCATCAAGGAAGCCCCGACAAAGGGGCATGAAGTTCTCCCATCGAAGGCTTCATAGGAGGACGGAATGAAGTTCGGCGTGAGCGAGGCCGCCGAACTCACCCTCGAGCTCATCATCAAGAAAGCCCCGACAAAGGGGTATGAAGTTCTTCCACAGATTTTACGAGAGGACGGAATAAAGTTCGACCGCATTTACAACCTCCCCAGCACAAGCAAGGCCCGAACTCCTCGAGCTCGCCACCAAGGAAGCCCCGACAGAAGGGTGTGGAGAAGTCCTCCTCCCGAAAGGTTCCACGATAATGCCCTCCCACAACGCTCCTCGAACTCAAACTCTCACGGAAGTTAAGAACCAGCTACTAAGACCAGAAGGATTACGAACTCCCCCATACAGGCGTGATCGAAGCAAGTTCTGCCTCTACCATCACGACCACGGCCACGACACTAAGGAATACATTCAGCTCCGAGATAAAATTGAGGAGCTCATCAGAAAGAAGCGGCTGGATAAATTCCTTCAATGCCAGCCTGAAGTAGGAGATCGACCAAGGACGTTGTCGTAGCCAAAAACGATAAGAAGGTCGGCCACCTCACGGCGTCATCAACGTTACCCCTGATCTCCCAGTGTCAAAGCCAAGGAAAGCTTGCTCCAAATTGAGAAGGTCTGAGGAGGTCGTCCGACCCAGGACTTGCTGCCCAAGAGAACTCGGAGGAATAACGCCCCCACGACCCTGAAACGGGGATGTGCTGCCAGTAACTTTTCCTTGGTAAAATTCTTTTCTTTCAATAATATTGTTTCTGGATGCAAAAACTATGTGATGATAGGAAAAAAGCAGTCAATAATTGCCGTGTTAGGAACAAAAGGAGAACCTCGTCCTAACACGAGCAGGTTAAAGACCTTCAACCTCGACCAGAGATAAAATCTCTTCCGAGCGACCGTGACAACCTCGGCTAGAGATAAGATCTCTTCCGAGTGATTGAGACAACCTTGACCAGAGATAAAATCTCTCCCAAGCGACCATGACAACCTCGGCCAGAGATAAGATCTCTTCCGAGCGATCGAGACAACCTCGGTTAAAGATAAAATCTCTTCCGAGCGACCGCATCAACCTCGGCTAGAGATAAGATCTTTCCGAGCGACCATAACAACCTCGGCCAGAGATAAGATCTCTCCCGAGCGACCGAGTCAACCTCGGCTAGAGATATAAGATCTCTTCCGAGCGACCGTGACAATCTCGACCAGAGATAAGATCTCTCCCGAGCGATCGAGACAACCTCGGCTAGAGATAAGATCTCTTTCGAGTGACCGCAACAACCTCGACCAAAGATAAGATCTCTTCCGAGCGACCGTGACAACCTCGACTAGAGATAAGATCTCTTCCGAGCGATCGAGTCAATCTCGGCTAGAGAATAAGATCTCTTCCGAGCGACTGTGATAACCTCGACCAAAGATAAGATCTCTTCCGAGCGATCGAGTCAACCTCGACTAGAGATAAGATCTCTCTCAAGCGACCGTGACAATCTCGACCAGAGATAAGATCTCTTTCGAGCGACCGAGTCAACCTCGACTAGAGATAAGATCTCTTCCGAGCGACCGCATCAACCTCAGCTAGCGATAAGATCTCTTCCGAGCGATCGTGACAACCTCGACCAGAGATAAGATCTTTTTCGAGTGATCGAGTCAACCTCGGCTAGAGATAAGATCTCTCCCAAGCGACCATGAACAACCTTGGCCAAAGATAAGATCTCTTCCGAGCGATCAAGACAACCTCGGATAGAGATAAGATCTCTTCCGAGTGATCGCGTCAACCTCGACTAAAGATAAGATCTCTTCCAAGCGACCGCGTCAACCTCGGCTAAAAATAAGATCTCTCTCGAGCGACCATGACAACATTGGCCAGAGATAAGATCTCTTCCGAGCGACCGAGACAACCTCGGATAGAGATAAGATCTCTCCCGAGCGACCGCGTCAACCTCGATCAGAGATAAGATCTCTCCTGAGCGACCGTGATAACCTCACCTAGAGATAAGATCTCTTTCGAGCGATCGAGTAGAGATAAGATCTCTCCCCGAGTGATCAAGACAACCTCAACCAGAGATAAGATCTCTCCCGAGCGATCGAGTCAACCTCGACTGTAGGAGATAAAATCTTTCCTAAGCGTCCGCATCAACCTCGACCGTTGGAGATAAGATCTCCTCCGAGGCAACCTCGATCGCAGGAGATAAGATCTCTCCTGAGGCAACCTCGGCCGCAGGAGATAAGATCTCCCTGAGGCAACCTCGGCCGTAGGAGATAAGATCTTCCCTGAGAGTCCGGACCAACTTCGGCTGCAGGAGATAAGATCTCTCCCGAGGTAAACTCGACTGTAGGAGATAAAATCTCTCCCGAGCGTCTGCATCAACCTCGGCCATCGGAGATAAGATCTCTTCCGAGGCAATCTCGACCGCTGGAGATAAGATCTCCCCTGAGAGTCCGAGCCGACCTCGGCTGCAGGAGATAAGATCTCCCTCGAGGCAAACTCGACTGTAAGAGATAAGATCTCCTCTAAGCGCCCGCATCAACCTCGGCTATAGGAGATAAGATCTCTCCTGAGGGTCCGAACCGACCTCGACTACAGGAGATAAGATCTTTCCCGAGGCAAACTCGACTGTAGGAGATAAGATCTCCCCCGAGCGCCCACATCAACCTCAACCGTAGGAGATAAGATCTCCCCTGAGGGTCTGGACCGACCTCGACTGTAGGAGATAAGATCTCCCCGAGGCAAACTCGACTGCAGGAGATAAGATCTCCCCCGAGCGCCCGCATCAACCTCGATCACCGGAGATAAGATTCCCCCGAGGCAACCTCAGCTATAGGAGACAAGATCTCCCCTGAGGCAATCTCGACCGTAGGAGATAAGATCTCCCCTAAGGGATCGAGCCGACTTCGACTGCAGGAGGTAAGATCTCCCCGAGGCAAATTCGACTACAGAAGATAAGATCTCCCCCAAGCGTCTGCATCAACCTCAACTGCAGGAGATAAGATCTTCCTCGAGGCAACCTCGACTGTAAGAGATAAGATCTCCCCCAATTATCCGCATCAACCTCGGTAGGAGATAAGATCTCTCCCGAGTGACCGAGACAACCTCGGTTAGAGATGAGATCTCTTCTGAACGACCGAGCCAATCTCAGCTAGAGATAAAATCAAGAGACAACCTCGGTCAGGGCGTCCGAGCCAACCTTGGCTAGAGATAAAATCAAGAGACAACCTTGGCCAGAGCGCCCGAGCTAACCTCGGCTAGAGATAAATCAAGAGACAATCTCGATCAGAGCACCCGAGCCAACCTCAGTCAAAGATAAGATCAAAAACAACCTCGATCAAAAATAAGATCAAAAACAACCTCGGCCAGAGATAAGATCGGAGACAACCTCGCCTGAGATCAGATCTCTCCCGAGGCAACCTTGGCTGCTAGAGACAATATCACCCCCGAGAAGCTCAACCTCCGACCTCGACTGTAGGAGACGAGATCTACTTCAACCTCGACTAGAGATGAGATCTCCTCTGGGCTTCAACTTCAACTTCAACTTTGGCCGGAGATGAGATCTTCCCTTCGAGCTTCAACCTGAATCAGCATGAAGCCCAAAAGAAGACTTCGGTAGTTGCCTTTTCTGCACTTCCTTCCTTCGAGTTTCAAACTCGAAAGTGGGGGGACTATTGTTGGGGATAAATCCTGCTCCTATCGAAGTCCAGTTCGATGCTCAACCTAATGCAACCAGTAGCTATGGAAGAGCTTCAGCGGATAGAGCTTAGCCAAACTCCTTCAGCCGACTGAACTCCTCAGCAGTCGTTCCTCGACCGAACTCCTCAGCGGTCATCCCTCAGTCGAAATTTCCAGCGGTCGAGCTCCTTCAAATTCCTTCAGCCGACCGAACTCCTCAGCGATTGAGCTCCTTCGGACTCTCGGTGGCCGGGCCTTAGCCGAACTCCTTCAACCGGCCAAACTCTTCAGCAGCAAGGCTTCAGTCGGACTCCCACAAGAGCCAAAGTCCCTCCATGCTCCTCCAGTCAGACGTCTATGGGAGCCGAACTCCCTCCAAGCCTCCCCTTTGGCCGAACTCCTCGACAGTCGAACTTCAGTCGGACTTCTTTCAGACACCTCCTCCGATCGGATTCCTGGATCCCTCCTTCAGACGGACACCTACGGAAGCCGAACTCCTTCCAAGCTCCTTCAGCTATTATTCCTTCCAGGAGACCCTCTCCAGCCATATTCCCTTCGGAAGTCCGAACTCCTCCAAAATGGGTACACATCAAAGCTCTTCAATCCTCCATTCGGCTCCAAGTGGCTCAGTATCAGATGGCTGCAACCATCACCATCAATCTGCTATAGGCGACAGTGATCCGCTACCAGGTGGCGATGGCTATCACCATCAATCCATTGCAGATGGTGCTGCAGATGGTGCCTTTCCTCGGAACTGACTCCGTTGGACCTCGAGCAACCCGCTATCCGACAGCTACAGCTGTCTCCATCAAGCTCCGCCTATAAAAAGGACCCTCCAGATACGCTAACTCTAAGCTCTAAACTCTCCTCTTATTCTCTAAGCTCTGTGAAACTCATTTTCGAGTACTCCATTTCTTTTGGTCAGAGCTGACTTGATCGCCGGAGGATCCTGCCAGAGCCACCCCCCATCGACTCCGGACGGAATTTTATTTTACAGGTCTCCGATGGCGATCTCGTCCACCTTTGCTCCAATCGAATCCGACGACGATCAATTTCTGCGCCAACAGTGATGATACATGAGATGTATGCAAAGCATGTATTAGTTAGATCATTAATTGTATATGTGATATATGATCTAGATCTAACTAGTTTTATAGTTTCAATTATATTTCTGATTAAGGCATTCTCCTTGGCTGTCCGACCATAAGAATAAAGTAGGATTTAAAAGCCCTCTCCTTCTATTCGATGAGGTATTCTTATGACGTATAGGGATGCTACGCATTCATCCTTAATCAAAAATTAGAACTTATTTTCTACAAAATTCTAGATCCTGAAATTCTAAAATTTTGATACATATTTTTTATTTATGAACCCAAACTTAATTAAGAATTAAGATTATGAAACTAATTAGATCTAAAATTGAGAATTTTCAGATCTAAGATATTCTCATAAAATTAGATTCAAACTTGGGTAGCTCAATTAGGTCTAGCGGTTGATCAAACCGAATCAAGAGTTGGTTAGGTGGGATCAAGAATGCTTAGAATTGACCAGCCTAATAGTTGTAAATCTGGGTCAAGGTCGACTCACAGCCACATGTGATCAATCCAATTAAGACCTAATTTGGCTCCATGGTTCGAGTCTGGATTGTAGGCTAACCCGATTAGTTTTGATTCGATAATTTGGTGTCGATAAGTTTGGCAGATATGATCGATAGATTTTTAATTGAGAGCTACTCGATCTGAATGCGTTCTTATCGAGTTAATGGCATATTTCTTCCATCAGTCTCACTTATCTGACTATTTGTGTCAACCCAATTCTGATTTAAGGTGGCTAATAATTCGAGCTAACCCATGCCACTAACTTATCATAACCATTATGACTGAGTCAAGTCTAAGAGATCTAAATTAAATCTTTCTAAAAAAAGATTAAGTCAATTGGTCTTCCACCATTGTAGATGTGCAGGCTCCTCCCGGGATTGATTGTTCTCGACTGATTACAGTGGTTCAGTTGCACCGAAAAGACACAACCATGTCTATTAGGTATTGGATGCTACGGGTTGGAGGATGGATTGGGCTCAATATTATGGATACGATAAGGGATCCAATCAAAAATCCAATTTGTGCAAATGGTAGGTCTGACTTAACTAAGAAGTGGATCAATATTTCGGACATGGTGAGATTCATGAATTAAAGATCAGGATTAGGTGCATCATGATTAGAGAATTATTGGATAAGAGTTGTCTACTCATCAGTTGACCCATCATCAATAACTGTTAGGTGATGTAGTGAGCCGGTCGGTGGGACCGCACCATCCACTAGAAATCAATTGATCATGAAGATTTTCGCATCTCTGCCTAGGAAATGTAGGAATCCAAAAATATAGTAAAGCCTAATTTATTTAAAATAAAATTTTAAAATAAATTAATTATATCTAATTATAAAATCTAACTAAAAATCTTGATTCTCTACAGAAAAATATCTGTGTCCAATCCACTAGCCCATATCCTGGACATCCATAAATTGATCGGATCCAACTTCAAGGATTGGCCTCAGAACTTTAAAATTATTTTAGATTCCAAAAAGTTGACTCATGTATTGGAATAGGATCCTCTCACTTTACCAGCCCATGCATCCACTGATCAGAGAGCATCTCTAGAAAAGTGGATGAATGATGATAATAAAGCCAAGTATTACATGTTGGACTCGATGTCTGATGAGCTCCAGTGCCAACATGAAGACATTAAGACTAGCCACTAAATATTGACTCACCTGCAAGAGTTATTTGGTAAACAAAGTCATGCAGCCAAATATCAAGTCATTAGAAGACTTTTTAAGGCTCAAATGCATGATGGGCAGTCAGTCCAAGATCATTATCTGATGATGATCAAGGACTTAGAAGAGCTTGAGAAGCTCGATGTCAAGTTGGACAAGAATTTGCAGATTGATATAATTCTGCAATTCTTGAGTGATGTGTATGGACAGTTCATCATGAACTATCATATGCATAAACTATAGAATACTCTGGTAGAACTTATGAATATGCTGATTATTATTGAGCTTTTTATAAAAAGTTCTAAAGGCTCGGTACTTGCTATGGAGCGGACTTCTTCCAAGAGAAAGTCTTTTAAAAAGAAGAAGAAGTCCATGAAGAAGCAGAAGATGGATGGTGGAAAGAAGAAGGCAGAGCCGAAGAAGAAAACCGCTGATAAAGAAAAATATTTTCATTACAACACAGACGATCATTGAAAGTGGAACTATCCCTTATACCTAGCCAACCTGAAGAGTAAGAAGGAGGCAGATCCTTCTGAAGGTATGCTCGTTATAGAATCTAACCTTACGATTTTTTCTGCATCTAGTTGGATGCTTGACTTTGATTCTAGTGCACACTTATGTACTTCTATGCAGGATCTTGAGGATAGCAGGAGGCTGAGAGATGGTGAGATGATCCTATACGTCGAAAATGGAGTAAGAATTGCTGCAATAGCCGTAGAAACCTACTCTCTACGATTATCATTAGGATTAGATTTAGTTCTTAAAGACTATTTTTATGTACCTGCAACAAGCAGAAATTTTATTTCTATTTCATGTTTAGCACAAGAATGCTATGTAATTAATTTTCTTAAGGACCATTGTAATATTCTTTATGAAAGAAATCAAATTATAAGTGATTATCTTATAAATGGTCTCTATCAATTACATATTAATGTTTCTATTTTCAATATCGAATGCCATAGGATCAAAATAACCTAGGGATAGTCTAAATGATAGGTATCTATGGCACCTTAGGCTCGGATATTAAGAAATGAGCAGAAGATGCAAGTCAAGGCAAGGGGAGATCTGTACTCGTTACCATCTGAGATTTTGGTCAATAGAAAAGATCAGAGATCACACTAGTTTCTAAGAAAAGAACTCCGCACTCGCTCTCTTCACTGTAGCAATGGCAGAAAAACGAAAGCTAGCATCAGGCACCCATTTAAATATAGGTTCCAATAGCTCTAATCCCCCACCTATAGCCATCTGACAATGCAAATTCTACCATATGGCGGTATGCTGTAGGCCGAAAAGACCTATCCTAAATCGCCATCTGTTGAAATCATTGCAACCCCTCGAATCGCACCTTGATGTCCTGATGAAAGGATGTGGTAGTTATATTTCAGGCAGTGTACCTCCTTGTATACTATGTCTGACATTAATGCAGCACTTGACAGCACAAGAACGTGTTTCAAGGCATTACAAATTCTGTAGGAGATCAGATCCCACAGCACACGCTTTCCCCAAACTTCCATCGAAGCCTCAACCCAGAGCTAATCTGATTCAAACTTTCAATCTGCTCGTAACATCGGTGTGATATCGAAATCCTACTTATCTACTTCAGTCACAACGGTGAAGCTCGATACCTTCGGTATTACTTCACAAACCCCTTACGACAAGCACATCTAAATACAAGGTAAATACAAAAAGTTCTATTTATTTATTTCATATTTATATCAGTAGATATCCAAAGAAGGCACCGAATACCAAAAAAAAAAGGAGGAAAAGAAAGAGTGGGGCCCTAATCCTCATCCAAGGAGAATGCTCCAATCTCATCGTCACTGTCGCCAAGGCGAAGATGCCATAATTTCAATTTCGAGAATACTTTTTTCAAGCAGACCTTGTAATCTTTAAAGCCCTGAACATAAGTGATAGCAAAGGTGTCAACCACCTTTTTCTTAAACAACGTAAAAGACTTAAACTCCTCGATGCAGCATTTCCAAACTTTGGTGGGGATCCACAAAGTGGAATTAGAGTTATCGATGCCCATGGGCCAGGATGCCCCCCCTCTAACCCTAGTTGGAGGGGATAGACCCCAACTTGGCAGCGGCCAAGCATGAGGGGCCCCCAGAATGTGAACTCAGAACTCCGACTCCGATTCTAATCCAGAGCTCTTGACCCTCTTCGAGGAAGACCCGCTGTAGCCCGCCCCACTTTCTCCTTGATGGCATGCTTAAGGGACTTCGACAATGGCTTCATGCTGACAGGAAGAAGGAACTCTCTAGTGGCAAAATTGTATCGAAAGACTAATCTATCTATAGATGCCCTAGATAGTTGAAGCCAACTTACCGAACCATAGGATGGCACCACATGGGAGGCCCTCATTGGATGGATAATCGATCCTTATCCCCTCAGAATTACAATCCACAATGTATTCATCCGATCCCATGAATGTGATCTAATTCACGAGACAACACTAACTCCTGAAAGGCATATAATTCATCTACATTTTCTAAGGAGCTCCGCACATCTATAGAATGACCCCCTCTGAAGTTCATCCCTCAAGGTCATTTACCACTCTAGGAACCTAGGTGTACAATTGAAGACCTACTTCCCAGTATTGAAGAGAAAAGACGAGAAGGAATACTCTTCGGATTGGAAAGTAGAGGGCAAGTGTTGGATGGTAGCCAACTAACTTGGTGATGTGTCCAACTTGCAATAATATAGTGAACACCGAGCACGACGACATGGGCGATCCAGATCCCATGTGTTGCTCAATGCTGACATCTTCAATTAGGTACCGACCACTTCTGATCGGTCCTTGGGCAGCATCGACATCACCAGATGACAAACATCCAAAATTTTGGCATAGCACCCAAGGCATCGAGCAATTATCGATCACCCAAAGATCAGCTCTTATATGAGGTCTGAGCATCGGCATCAAGCCGATCACCTCCAAATCTACCCCACTTCTCTATAGAAGCTATGAGAAGCTCCTGGCATATGGATCTTGCTTAGTTGGCAATCTATTACAGCAGCAGATATTCATTTCACTCATGGAAAGTTGATGCTGTAACCATCTTCTGACATTCAACAACTCCGACAACTAATAATCTAATAATTTTGATAGGCCTCCCTCTATAAAAAAAGTAAAAAAAAAAAAGAAGCAAAAATTTTCTCTCTCTTGGACTCTCAGTTCTTATCATTTTATTCCTATGTTCTCCATCTCTAATTATTATTAACTTAAGCATCCGAGGGGCTTTCATCAAAAAACTCCCATCCTCTCCTCTAGCATCGAAGATTTTCTTTGCAGGTTTCCAAAATCTAGGTTTTACCGCTCCACTCCAGCTTATCCGAGAAGTCCAACTGCTATCCATGCTGGAGAGGAGCAGCAATAAGGCTGATTACAAGTTGAAATACCAAGACAAAATAAGTCAAGGAATCTAGAGACAAATAACATAGGAATATCTAGTTACTCTCCAAATAGGATCTAAATTTGCAGCAGCTCTATGTTGATGTGACGGAGAAGTGCTCAATCTTTGGAGTCTAATCAAAAGAAACTAGTTTAAGACAGGTGCCATTGCTTCGCATATGAAAGCAAGGTGCTTAATACTAACCAATAGTTTTTTATGCATAGTTAAATCTCTTTGTTTTAATATAGTTATAAATGGGAAAAATGTTTTCATAATTCACACACACACGTACACACAACTTCGCCATTTAATTGTTTACATGGAAATGGTGTATAAATTTAGATAAAAAGATTGGAAATGTGTTGGAAAATAGTCTCCTTGACATGTACATGCCGAACACAAGCACCCAATCAGCATCGATGCGCTCCGCAGTACGATGATATTGCCGGAGATGGAGTACATAAACTTGGCCAACCAGCCAAACTTTCCTTCCCGGGATTGCTTGATTCGCCGCTCAAAATGCTGCTCCGAAGCCTGAAACTTGATGACACGCATGTAGTCGAGCACCTCATTGGTGGCTTCCATGCACTTGTTGCATATGCCCATAAGAAAGAACTGGAGGTGACGGAGGGACCAAGGTAGACGTAGAGGAGGTCGAGGGCGGTGCTGACCTGGAGGGGCATAAGCCAAATGTAATGGATCTGGGGCATCATGTCGATGAGTTGCTGGGCATCGATGGCCATGAAGTTGACGATCATGCCGATGCCGTGGGACTAGCAAGCAGATCACGAGAGGCAGAGGCCCTTGTTGTAGAGGACAATGATGCAGGTGGAGCAAAGGAGCATCCCCACTTGGCGAATTGGAAGTTGTAATGGTGGGAGGCCAGGACCTCCACGAACTTGGCAGCGAGTAGGGTGGTGCAAAGGTAGTAGCCCTTGGCAACGAAGGACCAGAGGCCGAAGGTGTAGTCCATGAAGCGGTTGACAAGGGTGGGGTTGATGTACATAATAATGAGGTGGAGGATGAAGAGGGCAACGGTGAATAGTAGATGGAGCCAGATGCAGTAGAGCAGGGTGGTCCGGATTGAGTGGGCCGACCGGATCATCAATTGGGGCCACTTGGGCTGGAACAGCTCATACATCCACTCTATCGGATGATCCAATGCAAGGGATGGCACCGTTGCATCCTGGTACCTTTCTGATATCAATTATTGGAGAGAAAAAGAACAAAGTAGATAGCTGGCACCTAGGACTTAAAGTTGGAATCAGAGAGAGAAGAGTAGAGAGTTTTAGGAAGAAAAGCTCAATTATATTCTACTCTATTATAAAGATTTAATACCTAGATTTATATATCCTAGGATTTCTGCTATACCACATAACCCTAATAAACCCAAATTCTAGCTAAAAAACTCTCCTAGGCTAATTATATACATGAAAGCACTCACCGAGCCCATGTACATACATCTGACATGCTCTTATCTCCTGGATCTGAACTCGATCCATACATGAATTAGCCCCCTTAAGATCTTATTGGTCCAAGCCTTAAGATCCTAGGATAAAAGCATATCCTAGACCCAAAAAGAAAATTCTATTCAGTTCTGTTCGCCACCGTCGAGCCAGCTCTATCAGAAATCGAGCTAGCTCGACTGCATCTCGCCCAAATCCTGCTTTTGTCTGCCTGAGACAGTCGGCTCGACTGCGCCTCGAGCCGGCTCAATCTCAGTCCGAGTTGGCTCGACTGCGTATCCAAATCAATCTTCCTATGTGTCAATCCCTTATCTTGGTTAATTCTTCTCCTAGCTTTGATCCCTTTCTTCATCTTATATCCCGATCTCCGGAGCACCTACCAAGCTCCTCAAGGTCCTCACACCTGAATCTCGAGTCCGTGCAGGACTACATGCCGCCTTCACCTAGGACAATTTCTATCCTAGTCCTAGGACTCACACCCATCCTAGTCTTCCAGAGCCAACATCCTGGCTCCTCCTATGGCCTTCTAAGACTTAGGAGCACTACATCAAATCCTACAATCTCCACCTTGGTGCGCTCAAGTCTTGGCACACCTGACAATATTTTCCTACACGAACCCGCTGTCAATGCACATCCTGATAGCTACTTATGCACACCTTGTCACCGTCATTCTTCTTCAGCTGCTAAGCTTTCTTTGAGGTCTTTGGGATGACCACCTCCATCGTTGAAGACCTTAGCTTGCTTCTATGCACCATCCTTGGAGTCGTAAGCACCCTTCTGCTTGGCAGCCGCATCAACTATCCGGAACTTTCTTGAAGAATTTACAGCAATCCTATACCGACGCCTGCTGTATACCCTGACACGATCTCTTCAAAACTTCACATATCCTCCCGCACGTGCTGCTCCATTTGGAACTGTGCATCTCCGATGTTGGTGCTAGGATATTAGTCCTCCTGCACTCCTTCACTCTGAACTCGTATCATATCTTTCTCCATTTGTGAAGCCATCTCTGCCTGTAACTGAGTCCCCCGAGGACTAAAAACTGAGTTTCCCGAGGATAACCACTCAACGTTGCACTGCTGAGCCTACCGTTGCGCCTTGGACACCGTCGCTGTCCCTTCGAATCCTTCGCACTCCGCAGACCTATCTGAAACTATCTTAAATATACCGCACCCCGCAAGCTCCTCCGAGACCACCAAGAGCTCATCTGACTTTTCACTTGCAGCGACTGAACTGATAGAATCCAAGTTTTCTCCTCCCTTGCACTTCTTTCAAAGCAAATATTCTCGCTTAAAGTGCTCTGCTTCACCACACTTAAAGTATCTCTTGAATCCCTTGCTACCCCTTCGCTGACCCTTCTTCTTCCCTTATCTGGATCTCTCTGAAATCACAACTCTCCTGGAAGACCTTCCTCTTCATCATCTATTCCTGCTGCTCGTTGGATCTTAGTACTGATATGATCTCCTCGTACACCAGCATCTCCTTACCATACAGCAATGTCGTCACCAACAGATTGAAGCTCTCGAATAGCAAACATAGCAGTAATAAACTTTTATCCTCCTCTTCGAGATCATCCCAATGTTGAGCAAATCCATGCTCATCCGATCGAACCGCTGAACCCCGCAACATCTTCATCCTCTTACATCCGAAAGCTATACAGTTACTTCTTCAGCATCAACTTATTACACATGTTCTTTTCCATATATAACTGATGTAACCTCGACCACAAATCCTTGGGTGTCTTCTTCTCTAACACGCCATACAGCACCTCATCTACCAGACAAGTCCTAATCATGGCATACGCCCTTTTCTCTAAAGACTTCCACTCCTTATCTGTCATCTCCTCTAGCCTATCTTCCAAGACCGAATTCAATCTCATCTGAACCAGTAGATCCTCTACTCTAATCTTCCACATCATGAAATTGTTCTTTCTATCAAACTTCTCAAATCCTATCTTCAACTTGCTATTCTCCATGATCGTACGAATCAAAAATAATAAATAAGTGGATCTAAAAAAATATCTTGACTAGGAACGATGGATAGTAGCCCTGTGATCTCTTTCTTCCTCACGAAGTCTAAAGAAAGTTTTTAGATCTGAACCTCGCTGCTGATCTCTATTAAAATTTAATCTTCTTCCTCCTCCATGCTCAATCAGGCTCTGATGCCACTTGTTGGATCCTGATACCTCTCTGATACCAATTATTGGAGAGAAGAAGAACAAAGTAAATGGTTGACACTTAGGGCTTAAAGTTGAAATCAGAGAGAGAAAAGTAGAAAATTTTAGGAAGAAAAACTTAATTATATTCCACTCTATTGTAAAGATACAATACTTGGATTTATATATTCTAGAATTTCTACTATACCACATGAACCCTAAAAAATTCAAATCCCAGCTGAAAAACTCTTGTAGGCTAATCTAATATATGAAAGCACTCACCGAGTCCATGTACATATGTCTCACATGCTCTCATCCCCTGGATCTGATTTCGATCCATACATGAGTTAACCCCCTTAAGACCTTATTGGTCCAGGCCTTAAGACCCTAGGATAAAAATCTATCCTAATTCAAATAGAAAATTTTGTCCAATTCTATTCACCACCATCGAGCCAGCTTTATCAAGAGACGAGCTGGCTCGACTATATCTCATCTGAATCTTGTCTTCTATCTTTCTGAGGCAGTTGGCTCGACTGCGCCCTGAGCTAGCTTGATCTCAGTCCGAGCCCGCTTGATATCAGTCCGAGCCGACTCAATTGCATATCCGAGTCAGTCCGCCTATGTATCAACTCCTTATCTTGGCTCCTGACTTTGATCTCTTGCTCCATCTTATGTCCCAGATCTCTAAAGTACCGATCAAGCCCCTCAAGGTCCTCACATCTGAACCTCAAGTCTGTGCAAGGCTATACGTCGCCTCACCTAGGACAACTTATATCCTAATCCCACTCGTCCTAGTCTTCCGAAGCCAAATCCTGACTCCTCTTGTGGCCTTCCAAGGCTTGAAAGCACCACATCAAATCCTACAAGCACATCGTCCAGATTCAGCACCGATCGATAACCCTTGGAGACTAAAGGGTTCATCTAGCTCCACATGGCATGAGAGAAGAGTGAGGCAATGGCATAGGCGGTGACGTTGGATTTCTGATCATTAAGGTCGAAGTCAAATCAAGCCAACGATTCATCAACCAGGGGGAGATGGTCGATGGAGACATCACTGGAGCTGAAGATGACGAGGAAGAGGATGGGGAGGGAGACGACAAGGGTGATAAGGGAGAGAACATCATTGGGGAAGATCGAGGTGATGGTGGTGAAGTAGTAGATGGCAGAGGTGGATAGGAGGGCAATGAGGATGGTGGCAGCAATCCAATAGATCCAGAGGGTGGCCGGGTGGGTAACACCCTAGAAGCACTACTCATGGGCGATGAGGGCGAAGGCGGTGATGTGGTAAAGGAATTGGAGGAGGAAGGGGGCCTCGGTCATGTGGCAGTGGGATCGAGGAAGGTGGGTGAGGATGAGAACAAGCAGGATGGTGTAGGAGGCAACAAAAATGATGGAGATGGCGAGGACGAGCTTGAACTAGAGGTCAGTCTGGATAACAACCCGAGGTTGAACCAGTAGAGGCTCATGCACATCGGAGTCTTGTTCTCGATCACCTCTGCGGCAGTGGAGGAAGTAGGAGCGAGCTTGTAGAGGATGAAGGTGAGGAAGAAGTCAACAGTAGAGATGAGAAGCCACTACAGGCTTGGGGAGAAGAAAACAAAGTAGAGTCATTGGAGAAGAGATTGAGGCTGGTGGATGGAGGATGAGAGCTCGCACATAAAAGAGTTATATCATCCTAATAATGTTCACACATCATTTCTACATTTGCAATTAAATGATGAAGTTGGATAGCGGTTGACAGTAGACCAACGTTGTAACAATTTACAAAATACACATACCAATTGAAAAAAATTTAAAGAATGTACTACAATTGAAAAGAAAAAAAAAGTATAAAATTTTTTAAGTAATTAAGCATGCATATATATATTTATATATATATAGAGAGAGAGAGAGAGTAGAATATTTCAAAGAGTATTTGGCTCTAGATACATCCTAGCGAAAGTCAATGAAGGGACTCTAAAAATTGGCACCATTGGTTATGATTTACAATAATATAATATGGCAAGAAACCAAAAATCATGAACTTTTGATTTTTTACATATGCATCATATGAAAATAAAATTAATAATTTCAAAGTTTAATATCATATTTTAGCTTGATTTATAATTTAGAAAAATGTAAATAATTAAAATTTAATCTTTATGTATTTTAAAATATTTAGATCAAGACCAATAGTTTGGAGCTATAAATTAAATAGTTTTTTTACATTTTTATGCCCTTGTTATATTGCTATCATTCTTTTTTATCCGCTATATCTATAAATTAGAGAATTTCAAAATAAATAAATTTTAGTTTTAAGGCATTTCATACATCATAAATCATGATCAATCGTGCTGATTTTCATTTTTGAGAGAACCTTGATTGATTTCCACTAAAAAATATCTAGAGCTAAATACTTTTCAAAAGCATTTCGGCTTAACTCTCTCTCTCTACATATATAGAGAGAGAAAGAGAGTTAGGTTGGAATGCTTTTGAGAGTATTTGGCTCTAAATACTTTCCATTGCCAATCAATGAAGGTCCACTCAATGAAAACCGGCATGATTGGTTATCTATATAAATAGAGAGAGAGAGAGAGAGAGAGAGAGATCATATTATGTTAATATATATTATACATGTGCCATTGGCTCCTTTGGAACGGTATTAATGATTTTAAAGAAAATTAATGTTCAGCTATCTAAACTAAAAATCAAAATTGTTAGCTATAATCTACATAATAAAAAAAATGCCTAATAGCTCCTTTAGAATGGTGTTAATGATTTTAAAGAAGATTAATGATAGGCTATCTAAACTGAAAATCAAAATTATTAGCTAGAATCTACATAACAAAAAAATGCCTAAAAGCATGGTACAGTATATGGGGCTCCTATCACTACAGGGCTTGTGAAGGATTATATATTCGCAGCCATACCCTCTCGTATTGGTAGATTATTTCCATGTTTTAAACCTACGGTATCTTGATCATAATGGAGCAACCTTACTATTACACCAAAGCTCACTCTCATGACAAAAAATATATAGAAACTAAAATTCACATATTTTAATGGTCACTAATTTATACATCAAGTTGATACAAGAATAAATGATATCAATTGCACTATCTTGATTTATAACATGATAGGACAGATAAATTAAAAATCCACTTTAAAATCTATACATCTTAAAACATGAATAGATTTAAATTTACTAGATTTTGATCATTAGAACATAGTAAAACATAATATTGTGCTATTAAAACCATCCAAACACCTACTTGATGATTAGATTAGAGACCATCAGAATATATGAATTTGGCTTTTAGGAATTTCTTTCATTTGGCATTATAGAACCTAAGATTCAAATCCAACCAACCCATGTCCAAAAGGCCTGTGATCAATCGGTCCACTTTGGTGTGTTTTGGGACCAAACACTACCTTTCCGCCAGGAATGCTTTGTCACATGATTTTCAACTTACCTTTTTGCCAGGAATGCTTTTGTCACATGATTTTCAACTTATAGAATTCTATTATTATCACTACCAATGCAAGCTGTAATTATACCAAATTAAACAAAGACACAAGACGAATTATCTTTAAACTGGCCAAACAGATCCATGAACAATTTAGAGCAGCAATAAAAAATGTAGAGAGATGCAGGTGATCAGTTGTACAAACATATACAGACAAAACAATTAAAGATAGGATTAGCATGAACCAATGGCATTTTGGTTTGATTCTGTGACCATCTTCCTTTTGGTCAACCGGGACTAGTGTTACAAATATACAAAGCTGAAATCAAATAGTGAAACTTACCAGAAACTACTTTAAGACTTCAATCTCCATTAGAGATGACAACAAAGACATCATCAAGGGACCACTTTCTAATCTCTGATTTGTGTGTAGGATTAATTATTGCATTGTCAGTATTGGCTAGGCGATAGCCAATCACGATCTCCTGTCTCTCACGACCCCTAACCATGATATCATAAAAGCACAATTCCTCTTGCTCATACAAATAATATTCTGCAGGCCGTATCTGCAGCTCATTACCCTGTAACATATGAGCAATATTTCAGTTCTATATTATCCAGGATTGCCAATGCTGACAATTACAAAATCTTGTGATTATGCTGACAAAAGTTAGATTCAACTTGTGTTCTTGCTAAAAGTATAACGAAGAACTCTTACCAGTCACTGCAAATCAAAATGTGGGGTCACTATTCTAACACGAAAATGAAAGGATTCTAAAATTTGTTCAAGCGGCTAAGTTGTGGGTCTGTTCGATGACATTATGGCAGGCCCAGTGACCAATCAGAGTCAGAGTTATTACATATCCTACTAAAATAGAATTTATTTGCAATTATACCACAGGACAAGTTTAGTGCCATTTTGTTATAGAATATTGAATAGTTACAAGAAGTACCTCTTCAGCGAAAAGCTCTTCAAGAACCCGGTTAATTTGCTTGTCTTCAGCTACCATAGCTAATGCCATGCTAACTAGCTCATTTGACAGAACATAGTCACTTATTCTAGAAACAGAAACAAGGTTCCTAGTCCTGGAATCCAAGATTTCACTGATGATTATTGATTTATCCGAAGCTTGCTGCATCTCGCGGATCCAGGAACTGTGAGAGAAGCCAGCATACCGCAGAGATTTTGCATCCTTGGATGGAAGACGCTTGGACTGCAAACAGGCAAGCAAACTAAGTAGACATTTTGCAAGATTAATTAACTTGATTAATTTTCATGCAGCATCAATTATGTGCTCCATACACAAGCAACTGTAGCATTCAAGTGTAATGATCCCTCTTCAAGGAGTAACATTGCATACATGTACATAGATAAGCATGAGTGGACATGAACACACAAGTATGGGAACCTTCCAAATTTTACAGCATCAGAAAATACCTTCAATATGCAAGATTTAAAACATAAGCTCAACCTATTGATCAACTTCATACAGAACTTCCACTCAAAACAATTAATGTCTCACCTTCTTCATTAGGAATTTGTTATGGGGGCATAAAAATTAGTGCTATATGACAAAATGATTGCAAATAAAGTATCTCAGGATAGTTTCTCTCTAAACCTAGATCCATTAAAAGATTAGATTAAAATGTCAATTGTCCTTGAACTATGATGGAGATGTGGAGACGGGTATTTTTGGCTCATCATAATTGTTTTTATTGATATGCTAGAAAGCAAGATGAGAAATTAGTCGGTTTACTGTTCCATATAATGGCATATTACCACATAACCAGGCAGTATTTAGTATGGGTTAGACCTCATAAATCATTAAAGATATGAAAATCATCCTTTTCTGTGACCAGTGCTAAGAAGCTTCAGCTTGGATCCATTTAGCATAATCAACACAAGGATACTGATTTTTAACAGCAAGGGCAACAGATTGTGCAATCAATTTAAAAAGATCAACACGGTCAATAATATTCAATAATGAAGGAACCAATTTGCTTATTATTCCCAATAATACTATCTATCAAACTGTTCAGTATAGGCTAACTAAGCTTTTCCCAAGATATACCGTAAATAACAACAAGGAAATTGTTATATCACCAGTGCTAAACTGCCAATAATCAAGGTTCGTTTTATATTTACTGTTCTACTGAAACACAACTTTCAACTGGTAACAACAAAGCTCATAGCCACAAAAACTCGTGTCTCAGCAACGGATAAAGTAGTGCATGTTGTATAGAATATTGTCCAGGCCAAGGGCTGGCATAGTATGGAAATTAGTACTAACAGCACTGACATTCCAATGGAAGGATAGCAACACTGATGAAAGGTATGAAAGTGGCAGGCTAAAGCAAGGTTTCCATCTTTGCCGAGATCTTGGTTGGTGTCGGCATTGGCAACCACCATATGATATTCAGTATATCAGCCTCAATATCCTGGCCAATACACCCTAACATCCCAAGATATTAGCTGATGTTTTCCGATCACCATTTTACTATCTTAATTAGACATTAGCTCATAAATTTCAAAATCAATGCCTTACTATAGTTGCTAACTTTTGATTCACCATATCAGGCAAGATTTTGATATCTCAATACTAGAATATCAGCTGAAACTTCAAAAAATCTCAATTCCTTCCAAATTTTCTTACCTTTCGTATAGACTGAGAAAAACCAAGATCTCTGTTCATCTTGGTCTCAGCGACCCACTGAGATGACCATGATCTCAGCTCTTAAATCCTGGGATAAAGTATGCTTCGATAACCTTTTTATGTTTTTGTTTACCAAACAAATTTAAGTTTCAGCCAAAGCCAATCTATTTGAGCTACAAATAGCTTTGGCCAACTCCTATCTGAAGCTGACTGAAGTTTTCTATTTCAGCTAACTTCTCGTCAGTTTCAGTTAATTTCATATGGTTTTGACGATACTGGCCAATTGGCAGTTTCCACCAGAAGTAACCAAAATTAATTTTTATTTAACAGGTACATATATTTATTGTTTACCCTCCTTTTCCATGATTTTCACTAATTTCTTCACTAATAAAAAAAAAAATATTGCATGTTGATATGATCCTCTTTTCCTTGCTTACATGCTTTCAAAAATTAAAAGAAATATTAAAATGAAGAAACGAAATAAAATGGTTCATTACTTAGATTGGATTTCTCTTGCTTAGATAGGTTATCCAAATGAAATAGAAAGAAATATGCTTAGAGGGGTCATTAAAAGAAAATAAATTGGCATATGCTTAGATGGGTCTTCATTAAAATGGCATGCTCCAAGTCCATTACTTTCAGAGGTGGAGGAGCAGGTACGTGGATATTTTAAAAGCACTTTAACTGTGAATGTGCTTAAGAAGCTGAAGCGGGCTCAAGATTCCAGCGTGGGTGCATTATCCTAGGTAGAAGATTCTGGCTACTAAACCTTAGATTGGCTTTCTTGCTTAGCTTGGCAATCAAAGGATATAGAACAACATATGCTTAGATGAGTCCTCTTGTTTAAATTGGTTATTAGTATTATCTAGTATTGAGTAAGGTCCCATTTGATATTGCAGTTGAAGGGCCAAAAAGCTCTACTTGGAAGTCAAATGCACTTTTGGATTTTTTTTTTTTTTTTTTTTGAGATATTTGGTAAAAATTTTGACATAGCCTTCTACCCTCTCTAAAAGCTTAAAAAAGTTTAGGAAAAACTTCGATTTGGAGTTTCTGAGCAAAAAGCTATGCTTGACAAAACATGGGAAGTTGTTTTCATTTTAATAAAACTTCTGCAGAGAAAAAAAAAACATACTGATTCTTCATAATTCCATTCATGCCCCTCTAATACTTATCAAAACCTAATTCCATTTCACACTCTTCTAGTCCCCCCCATCTAAAGTCTGGCCAAGCTTCTAGCACCCCCCACCTCCCCCTCTCCCCCGGCGCCCAAAAGAAAGCCCACCTGATGACTCCCTCCTCGCTCTGCCTCCATCAACAAAACCCTGCATCTGGCCCACGTCAACCTCTCTACATGCCTGCATGTCGAGCTCCCTAGCCACGATGAGGGTGTCTCCAATATCTCCTCTACCAACAATCACTACTGCTACTCCACCTCCGACGATCGCACCATCTACATTGGGGACTTGCCATTGTCTTTCCTGTCAAGACCCTCGCTGGCAGCACCAACAACGACTTCTGCAGCTCCTCCAACCTGAAGTCCAACATGATCACCTCCAGGTTCTTCAACGAAAACCATCTGTGTTTAGGAGGTCAAGTCCTGCAAGTGCCTCCACATCCTCCTTACCCACTAGAAGCCCATCACTTCATTGACTTCAATTGCAACAGCAGCCTCATCATCTCCAGCAACTACAACGGTCTTTGCCAGCCTTAGAACTCCGCAATGGAGCACTGCATGAAGACCCTTATTCATGACAAGAGCCCTCCGATCTCATCTGTCAAGTTCTGGCTCAATGGAAAGTTCATGCTCACAGCCACTCTCAATAGCACATGAGTCTGATCACTAACTTCTACTCCTTTTGGGGTACATTTTGCATTAGATAATGAAAAATGCATTGCAGTAGCCAAGAACCTATTTTATTTACTGAATCCAAATATAGCTGATCATGGAGTGGTGAATTTGAAGTTTTTCGATCAAATTGACAATTAAAAGTATAATGGGATATTGAATAAATGTATGAACAATTTTATTGCCATTTTGTATGTGGGTGAACAGAGTCAAGTATTTATGTTGTTATTAGAATCAAGAACTACCCAGTTTGATATTATGATATTCTTTGTTACTTGGTAATCACTGCTAAAAGATAATTACATTATCTATTATATCAAAATAAATAACTTATAAGGATAACAATTTTGATAGTATAAACAATTAAATAATTGAAAGCACTATGCAATGTCCTTTGTTGTCATTTTCTTATACTAAAAGCACTATCTCAGTCTGGTACAAAACATATGTTAACAACACTTCAGAAATATGGTTATCAAGTAGCAAACAATTTTTATTAAAAGCTCTAATAGTGAAAACTCTACTGTCTACAGCTATACCAAACTGGGTCTGAGTACATGTAGTTACCTCTTTAATGTTGTGCGCTTGTCTTATTAGTTTATGCTACATTGAGTGATATTGGTATCTATTCAATAGATTAGTACATTATTGTGAACTACTTGATGCATCAAGATTCAACTCGAACCTACCCACATCAATCTCAAAAAATCCAAATTTGGTTTGTATTCGTGAGTGGAGTACACGTCAAACACAGAGAAACTCATTAGCTCTTTGGTTGCAGATTATAGAGATTGATGGAGAGTAAACCATTCTCATAATGAGTTTGCCCCACCATAATGATGTTCAACATTCTCAAAATAACTTCACAAAATGTCATAGTTTTGGTATTCTTCAGCAAATTTTGGAGCTTGAATGACAAATATGTATACTTAAACACCTTAATGAATAATATATTTTAATGTAATCTATCATAAAACATTTTAAAAAATCAAAGATGCATAATTTAGTTAAAAAATAGTATGGTTCCAACATGTCCCGTATCTCCATGACTTCCTCATACAAAGTTAAACACATGGATGCTTTTGTAAATTTGATTCTGACGACTGCCTCCATGCAACACAACCCCAAACAAGTTCATGAAACATGAAAGAGAATGTTGTAACGTATCTTAGCACGAGTCTAAAGAGTTAGGGAGGAGTAGAAATCGTGCAGCATAATGATCTGGATTTTTTTTATATATGTAAACATTTAAGTTATCTAGATTGAAACCAATTGCAAAATCCATGAACAACAAATGTCTTGATCTCTACAAAAGTGAACACATCAGAACAAATGTTGCAATATATACCGAATTGATAGAATGATGACATAAGTCAACCTGTCAAAGCTTACTTTGTAAGTTAAACATACTGATATGGTATAAGAAAAGATAAAAAAAGTTAGATTGCAGAATATGAAGTGACTTTGAAAGCAGAGAAAACATTAACTCACATGAATTGAAAGTCAAAGGCAAGAAATAAACTTGTGAACTCAAAATCACAATCCCAACCACTAAATACCTGAATATCACGAATTAGGAGAAGGGTAGCTAGAGATCGTGAGTCAGAATGCACAATGGAGTCCTCTAGAGACTCATCTGCAAGAATTAAAATCTGTTGGTTCCAGGTTAGCATAGAACATAGTTGAAGAAATTAAAATTTTCAACCAAGATTGTCAATATAAAATCTAAATATATGGTGCATAGCAATGACTTTCACACCAAAATTGCATAATGTTACATAAATTCTACAATAACTTATTAGTCTCCCAAAAAAGTGTCTAAAAGCCAGGGTAATATTGACAATATCTCCAAATAACCAAGCCCCCTAACCAATATTTATCATCATAATAGAAATGATGGCTGGTCAGCTGTTAACTTGATTTTTTTGGAAAAATCGATAATAACTGTTCCAAGTTTCAAACGACCATTATTAGTCAACTACGATGGATCATAACTGAGAATAAAATAATAACAGTATTTGTAAACTATACATAAAACAAAATATATTTTTTGAACCGGTATGGAGATTTGAATTTTTTAAAAGAAATTATGTTGACCTGATGAACAGTGAAAGAGTCATATACCTGCCATTAAACCTGTCATATTATGACCAACACAGACATTCAAGCACACATGCACATTATCTCGGTGCATGTGCATGTGTGTCTGCTTGCGTAAGTGTATAATGGCCATTATAGTGTTATGTTAACTATTACTTTAAATTTTAGACCTTGCTCAAACTACCACCAGAAGATGACCATCAAACATTTGACTCCTTAGCAAGATAACTCATAAGGTTAAAACTGGCTACCATACATTTTCAGGAAACTGCATTAACTATGCCACCACATACAGTATTGATAAGAAGCCTGAGCAGTTATCATGTGCAGAATGATCAACAGGAAGCATATTCAATTGAAATGTATGTAACTTGTTATAGCCTTTGCAAGCAATCCATAGGTTTATCATTGATAATTAATGAAAAAATAATATGAATTATTTAACTACAAAACACATTATCCAGAATATACAGTGGGATTGCAAAATTTTGATATCTGGCCCGCTAACACAACCTAAGTCAAGCAGCAAAACAGTTGAAGAAAAATCCTGAGGGCATGTATTTCTGAGATTGACATGAGAAGAACATAGGTCTCCTAATAATCTAAGAGCACAGAAGACTCTTAACACCCACAGTTTTGCCTCTCACCATCTGAATTTGTGCTTCTCAATAACCAACAGCAAGATGGGCACAGAATATAGCATCAATCCCCCTCACCTCACGCCTCCAAAGTTCAAATGTACAGTCCTCTGAAAGTTCGAAAGTTGAATGCACTACTAATAAGTTTCTGGGAGGATTATTAAATTTCCTTTAAGATAACCCATTGTTTAGCTTCGTGGCTTACTAAATTCTCTTAGCATATGCAAACCATATGAGTGCAATGTCTCAATACGACTTTGTTTGCTGCATGAACCTAATAAAATCAAGTACACTGGAATACCTTCCTATATGTTGCCCAAAGTATGATAGTTGTTCACCTCACTGATAGGCAAAATGAACTTGGTTCTTTGATGTGTGAGAGCTTTAGACCTATGCAATAGGTTTTTAACCTAACAATAATCATCACATTGAAATTTGAGGGACTTGAATAGAGGTAGATAGACACGATGGAAGGAACCATTTTTGTAAGTACCGAGAATAGCTCTAGAACTAGATGACCAACCCAGAAATAATGGCACAGGTTCAATTTTTATGTATGCTCGCATTTTTACATGAAAAATAACCAGCTCTAGAAATTGTTATCCTTCCAGATTCACTGGACTAGCCTTGTCAAATTTAAAATCTTGCTCTAACAAAAGAACATCAAAGAAAAAGCTGAGTAGGGGCAGATATATTAAAAAAAAAAAATTACAATAGTCTCAAACATTCTCATTTCTAATTTCTTAAGTCAGACTAGCTTTCTTTAGTCCTTACTCTATGAAATTAAAACCTCAACTTTAACAAAAATTAATATTCAGTAATTCTAGGAATCTGTGAATACTTACAGAATCAAATGTTTCTAAAGGAAGGCTTTCTAAATGTCGACGGATGACAGCATTTCCCTCCTTGTGGACAAGCTTAATATTTGTCAATCCTGAAAGATCTAACCCACCATCTGTGAGCTTCTTTTCTCTTTCCTTCTCTGGTACCTCATTGAACAACCACAGTTCAGAATTTGGAGCAAGAAAAGCCTCTAACACCTGAACATGGAAAAGTGGGTTGGATCGAGGCATTAACTATTTATTGCAAAGAAGAAGAAGAAGAAGTCACATAGGTCAGTATAGGTATGGAAATTGAAGACCCGAAGGTACTAAACAATTATATAATGGTTAAGGAGAGAAGACTATAATGAATAAAAAGTTACCTAGTACCAAAAAGTCACAAGATTTTGAAGAAACTTAGAAAATTTCATGCAATACAAGCATCGAATTACCATTATCATATCATCAATGTCACGGCGCCAACCACAGAACAAAATCCTTTCTGGATATTTACGAGGGCAAGGAACATTAAGTAGAAAACCTCTGCGTACCTGAGACAAGAAATATCCAGAGTGAACAACACTGACAACAGAAGAGAAAGAAGCACGATCACATATTACTAAAATTAGTCCACCATCCGAAACAAAGAAGTGTGGACAAAAACAGGAATATTTTTTTTAAGATACCAAGTAGTAGCTTGGTATTTGCTTTTGCTACTAACTTTGTAATACAGAAATGCAAAGCAATTGTTATCTAGTCACTTGAGGTAAAAACCAAAAATCAGGAAAAGAAAGGTTAAGAACTTTTAGATTAGTAACCATCAACACAAATGTTTATATATCACAATGATGCAAAAATAACGCAAAAATGAAAAAAAAAAAAAAAAAAAAAAAAAAAAAAAGAAGAAAAAAAAAATCAGATAACAGAAAGCTCTGTTGAAGAATACTCTGTACAAGAATCATAGTGAACCAAAGAGCAGACTATCACTCTATACTGGACAACAAATAGCTAGTTAGCTACCTACCCATAACCTAAGAAGCTTCTGGAATTCCTATAAAAAGTTTTCAGCGGTTAAAATCAGGCTGAACATTGGCCAATTAGAAGGGGAAAAAGGAAAAGACTCAGAATGTGAAACAAACATCAAATTTTAGGAGAAAAGTTGTTCGAGTTATTTTAATGAAAAAGTCAAATGAACTTGTTTAAATGGCACATTTATTTTATTTATTTTGCATTCACCAAATTTTCAATGAAAACCTAAGAGTTGTATGTATAGAAATTGTGTACTGGGAGTCAAACTGATTATTGGTGATAATTTCTGTTACTCTGTTAGAGTCAACAACAAGATACAAAAGGAAAATGGGAAATGAGAATTAAACAAAACAGAAAGTTCATAATGAGTAATACGTTTACAAGCTTACAAGAATCGGTTGAAGTTAAACTTTTAGTATTGTACTTTATGTGCGTGCACGCAGATAACACAAGCACATAAACAAATTAACCGGTGCGAACTAGCTCACTATTGATTTACACTGCAAGAATCTAGGGCACCAGTGGAAGCAAACTGCCCAAACACAAGATTTGGATACTCAAGATCCTTTGATACATAAAGGAAAGGTAGATAGTATACCTCTGGTAAAGGACCTGGAGCATAAGTATCGTCATCTTCAGCAATAACAAGGATTTCATCACCATCTTTCAGAACATAACTGTCATCAGGATTTATTATGATTTTCCCATCATTTGCAGCAACCTTAACTCCACAGGGTACTGCATCAGGGAATGAAAGTAGTACATCCTCAAAATGCATACCATCCAACTGAGGCCACCTTTTTATATAGAACTCTGCATTCTCAAATCCCAATATATCTTCCCATATCTGCAAAAGTAGCAATAGCAATATTTTATTTTATGTATAATCCAGGTGAACTCAAAGAAAGATTTACACAAAATAAATTGTGCAAACAAAGAAACAGGGGAAAAACACTATTGGTAAGTTTCAAGCCTGAAAAAAACACTTGTCCAAAGAATAAGACCACTTACAATAATTTACAAGGCATGCCTATGTAAAGTATAAGTGCTGCAAAGAGTTCCAATCACAAAATTACTAGGCTTTGATAATTATATGTTTGTAATCACACATGCAACGTTAACCATTTCAAATATATGCCCTTTTTTACAACTGATTTTTGCTGAGCTGGGAGAAGTAAACATAAGCCATAAAAATAATTCTTTAAATTGAAAACCAAGATATTTCTCAGCCGAAAGTCTAATTTAAAATCCCAGTACTCAGTTCTCCAAAAAATATAGAGCAACTCAAAATAGATAGAACTAACCAATTTCAACACATTAGGAAATCAGGGGTTGAATGTTGTCAGTGCAAGGCCAGTATGGAGTCCACATTATATCATCAAAAACCCAAAAATTGAGGAAAAAGATAAATGTAGGAAACAGAGAGGAAAGGGAAAAAAATGAAATGCTATTTAAAATATAACTCATTAATTTTAGCACCAGATTAATAAGTCAGGGGTTGAACATTACCTGTGCAAGGCCAGGCTGGAGAGCGCACTGTATCATCAAACGTCCAATCACATCATGAGCTACCACTGTTTCAATTAGTTCTCCTCCAACAAGTTTCACTAAAGGCTCATTGTCAAGATCACTCATCTCAACAACAACATGACCCCTTAAGCCCTCCTTTACACCAGTAAGGCTCAGTACAACCCGCAAAGCACGTGCATCACTCTAGGAAAACATAACACAGATAAGAATTATTATCTGGCTCATAAGGTCTATAAATAAGTTCAGGACTCTAGAACATGTTGAGGGAAAACTACTGACTTGGTCCGCATTTTCATCAGCTGCCAAAACAATGATAGCACGTGCCTTGGAAACTGACACCTATCAATATGCAGTTAAAAGTCAAGCATGCAGAAGCTAACCGATGTTTTGAAAATGACAAGAAAATTTGCATTCAAAAGGCTAGATAGTACACTGTGTTGCATCATTTCGCCTAAAGGTACCTTTTTCAAGTCAGCCAGTATGAGAGGACTGCCACTCCTACATATAACAGATGTTTTCATGAAATCAAATTCTAGTTTTGCTATGTCCATCTCCATTTCTTCTTTGTCTCTTTCTGCTAGCACCACAACTACACCACCACCAAGGCTCTTATTTGCAATTGCTAGCTGCTTGAGAAGAGAGCCCTATTGTGCAATCGTCAAAAAATGGTACATCACTTAGCAGAGAAAATTATAGATTTATAAGATGTTACTTTGTGATTAAAAAAAGAAAAAAACTAGAAGTACCAATTATCATCATGGAAAAGATAATTGAAATAACTAAAATAACCACAAAAAGTTAAATTAGATCAATATGTTAAAGCCAATATACATTTTTGACCCTTACCCTATCAGCTTAAGCTTTTGAGTCATTTGGTTACTTAACATGGTATTTGCTGGAGGATCACAAGTTTGAATCCCTCCAATTAAGTTATTTATCTAATTATCCCTATTTTATCTGTTATCCCGTTTCTTGTTTGTGTTGACTCAGTTATCCCTCCATGTACATGGTCCAGGCTACATGTGAACAGGAGTGTTAAGCCTAATATACATTGTTAACTCCTTCCCTATCAGCTTAAGCTTTTCATGTCATTTGAACACAATGTTCATTGTTTATAACAAAGACATGAAGTAACAATCTGCATGTTCTTCAAGTAGAAAACAAAAAATGTAAAATAATATAGCTAAATTATGTTTGTAAGATTATACCTTATGGTGGTTTATAAACCATTTCTTTTAGCCAGGATGTGTATTATCTGTTTCAAGATCAAGTAACAAAGCAGCCATGCCATCAAATACAAAACATACATGTACACTGTACAGTGTTGTTTGTACTTTGTATTGATGGACACTTTGCGGTAGAATGTCACTTGTATTGATGGAATCTGCACATGAGTCTTACAACTCCACCAAACAAGTATAGAAAGATGAAACTATATAGTCAATCATATGCACACAAAAAGGGTAAATTGATGAAAATCAAGTGATGGAGTTAGTCACACGGCATGAACATTAAGGCCTATATGGAAGCAGGATAGGCAATTGGGGGATAAGGGGTGTTAAGGCGGGATTTTTTTTTGCATAAATCATTTTTCCCATGTCCAGGGCAGGCCATTTTTTACCCTGACCTGCCAGACTGCCTAAACCCACCTTGGATGGGTTTGGGTAAGGTTTTTTTTTTAATAATTGGATTGGAATGGATAGCAAAGACCAACCTGATTACAAATGAGTCATGTATGGGTTTGGCCCTTCTAACCTGACATGTTACAGGGGTCAAAAAGCCCTTCAAAATCCATCTCCAAACCTCTAGGATGGTGATGAAGCCAAAAAAAACCTCTAGGACAGTGGTAATCATGCAACAAGCTATGGCCTATTCAAATATTGGTTCAAAGAATTTTAGAAAAGTACTCTAATTAAAGTGAAGGAAACTACGTGTTTAAGATTTATCGCATTTTCTTCTTCATGCTAAGTTTCCTTCTTGCTTTTGTATTTTGTTTGGATTCCAACCTTAAATCCTCTTGTTTTTGCTATATTTTATTTTTATTTGCTACGATATATAATGGACAATGAAGAACTAATTGGGTTGGCATGTTGGATATGGATCTATACATTGCAACCTTATTATAAATGAGCTGGGTATGGGTTAAGAGCTTTTTGACTCAACCTATATTTGACCTAGCCCAAGCCTAACCCAGGCTGATCCATTTCCACCTCTACCTATGTCATGATTACATTGCACCACACTACAACAAACAAAACAACAATGATTATTGTTAAATTAAAGGACAAAAATTCCCTTTGCTTTCAGGTTTGTCTTTGCTAATAAGGGTTTATTATGGTTATTCCATAAGGGAGCACTTAGTATGGTGTGACCATCCCAAGATCAAGGGTGATATAGGTGGAGGTGATAAGATCACAACATTTGGTTGCACTATGGTGATCCTATGGGACAGTAATTCCAAATCACCCCCACTCCTCAAATCACCACCCAACCTATTGATGGGATACCCATCCTTGAGATCGCAATGATCTTAGATCACCATAGTGATCCCATTTGGGTCACCAAATGCCAACCTAAATGTAGGTGGGAAAGAACATCACGACACCCCGATACCATGGTACCTTAGGTATCGTTAATCCCAAATTATTCTATATTTGACCAAACTATCAAGGATCAGCAATCCCAAACCATTTTTTGATTTGTTTGGCCTTGATCATAGAGATAAGTAGTCCTACCTTACCTTATCACACCACTTATACCATTTCCAATCTAGGATTACAAGTCTACCATTCAAACTTTGATTTCTCCATACTCTCTATAATAAGGAGAGCAAAGGTTAGACCATTAGAGTAAACAGAGAAAAGGAAACAAAATAACATGCTTAAATTTAAGTATGCATTCAAAGAAAAGGATACAGGACAAAATAAAGTGTCTAAAATTTAATTAAGACATTGGAATCCAAATAAAAGAAAAGCATAACATGGCAAGTTTTATGTTCCTTGAGAGTGGAAGTGGTAAGTGAATAAGAGAAGCTAGTCACTGTAAATCCAGATGTTCTCCCAAAAAAGCCAAGTTATATTAAAAAGCAATTAGCCAACCAAACTTAGCCCGATCAGTTAGCACCCCCCTCCACATGAGAATTCGAGTGCTGGCATCTCTCGATCTCTCTCCCTCTCTCTGTGTAACTGCATTTATCCCTTTCCAAGCTTAAATATGCTTTGCTCTTCTATAAAAATATAATGTTATAGGCCCTAAAATTAATTCATCTATCTCATTTTTATGTTGGAATCTCCAATCCACACAAATGAATGCTAAACATTGATCAATAAAAGACTTGCTGCTTAATTTTTGCAATTTTTATGTGTAGCACATTAAAACACACATGCATGCACTCGCAAAACATTCAAAAAAGGGAAAATTATATGGATTCCTTTCCTTATACTTCAAACATGAATCTGCTGAATTGACCAAACAAAAGGATGATGAAATGTCAATGCTTTCAAGCCAAAGGTACAAAAGGATCTAATGAGCTATAACCCCAAATGAAAGTGACTATGGTGAAGCTTTGTGCTGCTTTGTTTTCATAACCACACATGATGTTGGATGCACCATTACAAATATTGACAATTTGACATTGCATCCAACAAGTAGCCAAGTGCATGTGAATAAATGATGAAATAAATGGAGGAAGAGATTAGATAGGAGGTGGCAATCCAAAAGTTTGGTAATGCATTAAGCTGAGCTGAGCGGAGTGTGACAAAATCAATAGGGTAGTGGAGTCTAATGTTTTGACTGCAAATTAATTACCCAAAATTTGAAAAAATAAATTTAAAAAAACAAAAACTGGAGTTTCTTTTCACAATAATTAGTAATTAGTTAAACATGCTAGCCCACAAGACATCAGAACAATCATAAATAATTTTTCAGGTGTTAAGAGCACTTTCAAGCAAGTTATAGGACAGCTACTTATTTTGACATGTGCAACAGCACAAATGTAATGTTATTACAGACAGTTCCCAGTTGCCTGGATGACTGCTTGCATAGCTGACATGTCTGAAATTGAGGACATATTGTATATCCCTGACAATATTATATATGTCTGTGCACATAGATTTGCATTTTACATACCACATAGATGTGAACTATGTATGCAAAGTATTGTCTAGTGATTTCATTTTCTTTTAAAATGATACATGAATTCCGAGAATGGAGTAAGATGCATTATCCAAGGAAAACTTGTATTGAAAATAAAACAAATACTAACTTGAACTCCAGCCTGCTACAATATTGACAATTGAGGAAGCTCATCAATCTGGTGCTTTTATCTTGCTTTTTTCAAAGAAAAAATTATGAGCTAAGTTAGTATAGCTTGTGTAGACCACGATCATACCCTAGAAGTAGATGTCGGCAGTTCGGGCCCAAACTACCCAACCCAATTCCAAGGAAACCTGAGCAATAAATGTAGACCCAATAGGCCAAGTCAAGCTCAGTTCTTGAAGCCTGAGAAGGCTAAGGGATGGTCTTAGGTTCACTGAAATTTGACTTTGCCCAACTTCTCCCAGGTTGATGCATATAATACTATAAATGTTGATAAGTTTTAACAATAATTACCTATGTAACCATCAGGCTTCTGTTCAGCACATTGTTGCCCACTTCCCTCTCCTTCCCTCCAACCCCCACATCATCCTCCTCTCTCTCTCTCTCTCTCTCTCTCTCTCTCTCTCTCTCTCTCTATATATATATATATATATATATATATATATATATATATATATATATATATATATATATATATATATATATGTATATATGTATGTATGTACGTACGTATGTATATATGTGTATATATATATATATGATACATCCTAGCAAGATTTTAGGAACTGGTACCAATTTCCATACCGGTTCCTGGCCGGTACGGTATAGTACCATACCATACCGTACCATCCTATACTGGTAATAAAAAAAACAAAAAAAAATCTACCCAATGGTAAAAAAAGGGAAAAAAAATTTTGCCCAGTACCGGTGCTGTACCACCCCATACCGATCCGTACCGAACTGTACCATACCGTACCGACCGGTTCAGGCCATTTTCTGAAAAATCGGCCTCAACCGTCCCGGTTCCCCACCGGTACGATACGGGGTGTACCAATTGGTTCGGGCCGATACGGAATTCCATGCATCCTAGGATGGACCGTCCATCATGGCGTCGGCAACCTAATGGCAGTCCAACACGTATCCTTAGAAGCAAGTGATGGAGCAATCGTCCAGTCTTTGTCATATGATCTAGAGGAGTTTCAGAGTCTCCCATCCACAAAACGACAAGCAACCTACCCACTCGCTGCTCTACTTCCTCCTCCATCAAGTGAGATCCATAATCTCAACAACTCTTGAACGTATGAGCTATTATTCCCTAACAGCCAGAGCACATCTCTACGACCCCTGCTCTCCGATGGATGATGCACATTTCAAACATGACAAGTATCCACCTTCATCTATATAATTCTACTCCCCGGAACCCTCTAGACAAGTAAACACTTACTTCGAATGCCGCCTCTTAGAGATTAATTCCTTACGAACTGGAATCTGACTCCTTCACGAAACTCTAAGTTCTCCTTACTCACCTTTAAGCTCTCCATTCTCCACACAGTATCCTCCATCTTCCATTCTCCACTCTCTTACACCAATCCTCCACTCTTCATACTCGATACCGCTGCTAGGCTCTATTGAAAACTCAGACATCTTCTATTTCCTTCCGTAGGAGACTTAGGCATCAGATGGTCCACCCTCGGAGAACCTCCTAGCATGAGAACTATCCTGCCTTTGGTGATTTTGCAGGATCCAGATCAAGAGATCAACCGAGGGCCCGGCACCGACATCCGACTTGGAAGATCTCGACCAGCCATCCAACAGCCATCATTCTCTCACAACTCCCGCAAAGTGGCCTGAGCCAGCTTGACTCCCTAGCAGCAACAGATTGGTGCTAGAGGAAGGATCCTAACCCATATCTGAGGTCCTGAGCTTTTCTCTCTTTATTGTTCAAGTATGAAGAACAAAAAGACTGCGGCGACATCATCCACCACCGTCCCAGAGGTGCTTGTAGAACCTCCTGACCCCGATCAAGGTCATCGAAATCTCAATATGCTGGAGGTATCAACTGTCCCGACCATCACCTCCAAACAATTCCAACAGCTTCTGCAGCAGTTCCAAGCACTGACCGTTGCAGTGCACAACCTGTAGTAGGAATTCATCAACCAGCTCCAGTGCCGAGCGATCATCCTACCCCAAGGTACCCTAATCTTCCTCCTCCCTCGAAGAGCCTGAGACAGAGTAGTTAGTCCCACCCCACCAGCCCAGAAGAAGCTCCCCGGGTCTCCCAATCCGTCCATCGGATCCCCAAGCAAGCTTCCCTTCATCGTCACCCTCGACCGTCCGGTTCAAGAGGGATGACCCATGTCCCTCGGCCTCACCCTAGGGACAATGAACGAGATAAGGAGCATGAACCCGCTCCTCTTTCACTTTCTTCTTCCTCCCAAAACTTTGCGAGCAAACCTACGAGTCACCAACCTAGGAGGAGATTTGGACGACAGGATGAGCTGAATCGAAAGATCCAAGAGGTGGACTGCTACCTCAAGATCCTCCGTCGGCACCAATTGGCTCTGGAAGGAGAGCCCTTATTTACCACTTGCCCTCCTTTGGTAGAGCAGATCATGAAGGAGCCGATCCCTCGCCGCTTCAAGGCACCATCGATAAGAGTCTACGAGGGCACCACCGACCCCTATGACCATTTGGAGAGCTTCAAGGCCATCATGATGCTGCAAGGGGCCTTGGATGCTTTGCTGCGCAAGTCCTTCTCTGCCACTCTCTAGGGTGCTGCTTGAGCCCGGTACATCAGGCTTCAGTCGAACTCCATCTACTCTTTTGAGAAGTTCGGTCGCCAGTTTGCTGCTTAGTTCCAAAGCAGTAGGAAGTCAAAAAATGGCACAAACGTCCTCTTCTTCGTCAAGCAGGAGGATGGAGAATCCCTTCGAAGCTACATGAGTCACTTCAAAGTGGCCATACAGGAAGTCTCCAACCTGGACCATTCGGTCATGATGTCAGCCGTCAGGCTAAAGGCAAATAGCTTCTACTTCTCCCTCTCGAAGAGGTTTCCTTACGACTTCACCGAGCTTCTTGCCCATTCCAATAAGTACATCGATGGTGAGAAGGGGATGATGGAGAAGCAGAAGGAGAAGGCAGAGCAGAAAAGAGCTAGGGAGGAACATTCTGCTCTCAGTTGAAGAAATAGAAGCACGACAGGAAACCTCCTCGTCAATCTCGAAGCCCTCAGCGTTTCAAGAACTTCATGCCTCTGAGCACTCCCCGGAGGCAAATTTTGATAAAAATCAAGAACTAGGATATTGTCTAGTGGCCTAGGAGATGAGCCGACAGTCCCAACATAACCAAACGAAGCACTGTCACTTCCACGAGGACCATAATCATGATGTAGAGGACTGTTTCTAGTTGAAGAAGGAAATAAAAGTCCTTATCCAGCAAGGTTATCTGCAGGCCTTCATCGACCATCCAAGGGACATTAAGGTAAGAGCTGGAGGCGAGAGCTCATACGTGAGGAAGGCCTATGCCCATGTGGCCCAAGTGGGGGGTCCTACACCGAAGAGGTAGAAGTCAGACGAAGTCATCTCCTTCTTAGATACCGATGCTGAAGGCATCTAGACCCCTCATGATGATGCTGTAGTTATTTCCATGACCATTATGATCTGAAAAGAATTTTAATAGATAATGAAAGCGCTGCAGACATCTTGTTTTATGATGCTTTTTGCAAAATGAATCTGCCCGCAGATCAGCTCCAAAAGACCAATTCTCCCTTAGTTGATTTTTTAGATGACGCCATCTCTGCTGAGGGCATTGTAACCCTGCCTATAACTGCAAGGCAAGCCACGGTCATGCTTGGCTTCTTAGTGGTGAAGTGCCTCAGCTTACAATGCAATTTTGAGGAGGCCTAGCTTAAATGCTCTCCAAGCCATCATCTCTACCTACCACCTGTTGATGAGGTTCCCAACTGCCCAAGAAGTGGGTAAGCTTCAGGGCGATCAGGCACTGCTACGTCGCCACCCTCAAGGGCAAGAAATCAAGGGAGGGCCTACCAATCGGAAAGCTCCAATGCCCGCAACGAGCAAAACCAACAGCACGGGGAGCTAGCGAGCAGTTCATCTCAGTCCTCCTACATAAGTAACCTAAGCAAAACGGTCTAGATTAGATCGCAGCAAGACAAAGCCTCCCAAGCCAGGCTCCTGAGCTTCCTATAGGCCAATGCCAATGTTTTCGCATGGTCAACCGAGGACATGCTTGGTGTCGACCTAGAAGTTATGGTGCATTGTCTGCATGTCAACCCACTGCATCGATCGATGAGATAGAAAAAGTGGAGCTTAGCCCCTGAGAGCCAACAAGCCATCAAACAAGAGGTAGACAAGCTCTTAGCGACAGGCTTCATCCGCGAGGTGGACTACCCCAAGTGAAGGCGAACGGCAAATGGTAGATACGTATGGACTTTACTAATTTGAATAAAGCTTGTCCGAAAGATAGTTTTCCTTTGCCCAAGATAAACCAACTCATTGATGTCACTACAGGGCACCAGATGCTCAGCTTCATAGACACATCTGAATATAACCAAATCCAAATGGCGCTTGAGGATAAGAAGACATCCTTCATTACAGACCAGGGGTCATACCGCTACAAAATTATGCCCTTCGGCCTGAAGAATACAAAAGCTACCTACCAATGTCTCGTCAACAAGATCTTCAAAAATCAGATTGGTCACAACATGGAGATCTACATAGATGACATGCTAGTAAAAAATTGCCAGATGGAGCAGCACGTGGCGGATCTCGAGGAAATCTTTAATATCCTGAGGAAGTATCGCATAAGGCTCAACCCGAGCAAATGCATCTCTAAATAGCCTCAAGAAAGTTCCTCGATTTCATGGTTACCACTTACCCGTCGTGGGATCGAGGTAAATCCCAAGAAAATCCAAGCTATCTTGGAGATGTCACCCCCAAAGACTCAGAAGGAAGTGCAGTGCCTCATGGGACAAGTAGCTGCACTAAGCAAATTGATGGCCAAGTTAGTAGAGAAGTCCCTACCATTCTTCAAGGCCCTAAAGCAGACCAAGGATTTCCAATGGATGACCAAGTGCTAGGCTGCCTTCAATCAGCTTCGAGAGTATCTTATCTTGGCTCCGCTTCTAACCAGGCCATCTACCGAGGAGACATACTTATATCTCATCGTCTCCCCGGTAGCCATAAGCTCGGTCCTTGTCCAAGAGAAGGTGGTGTGCAGAAGCCTGTCTACTACACCAGCAGAGTGCTGCAAGACGTAGAAACTAGATACCTCAAGGTGGAGAAGATAGCCTATGCTTTGATGACCTCGACACAAAGGCTCCAACCCTATTTTTGGCACACTTCATCACCATGCTGAATGATCAACCCCTAAGACAGGTCTTGCAAAGGCTTGATGCTTCTGAGAGGTTGACCAACTAGGCCGTAGAGCTTGGGGAGTTTGATATTCACTATCGACCCTAATCGTTCATCAAGGTCCAAGCGCTGGTAGATTCCCTCATGGAGTGTACACTCCTAGAGGAGATCAAGTGCACCAGAATCTTCTGGCTCTGTGTTTGCAAGCCCTTGGATGCTGCACGTCGATGGATTGTCCAATGTCAAAGGTGCCGAGGCTAAGTTGATCCTCACTAGTCCCAATGGCATCGTGGTAGAACACGCCCTCCGTTTCAGCTTCAAAACTTTGAATAATGAAGCGGAATACAAAGCTCACTTGATCAAACTGAGGCTCGGCTAAGAGCTCAGAGTTCCTCACCTTCAAATCCTTAGCGACTCCTAACTGGTGATTGGTAAGGTTCAAGGGGAGTACAAGACGAAGGCACCTTCTATAGGAAAATATCTAAAGAAGGTATAAGAAATAATCCCTTCTTTTAATAAATTTGAGATTTTACAAATATCCAGATCGAAGAACGTCCGGATGGATCTGTTATCGAAGCTGGCGACCTCCAAATACGTCAATATTCAAAGACTGACTTATGTGAAGATCTTCGATAAGCCCAGCATCAAGGAAGAGCCAACCTAAGTGATGCAGATGGATCACGAACCCAGCTGAATGGACCCACTGCTTAGGTACCTGCAGGATAGGTGGCTGTCGGAAGACCAGACTGAAGCCCGAAGAGTCAAGTTTCAGTATGTACGGTACGAATGCTCGAAGAAAAGCTCTATAAGTGATCCTTCTCCATGCCTCCCCTTCATTGTCTCCAACCCCCCGAGGTCGAGTACGTCCTGTGTAAAGTCCACGAAGGTATCTGCGACAACCGCTTAGGGAGTAAGGCCTTGGCATATAAGGTCCTATTGGCAAAGATATTATTGGCCGAGCATCCGCAAGGATGTGATCAAGTTCGTAAAGCACTATAATCAATGCCAGCAATGCTCCAACATTAAGCACCCGTCGGTAGCTCCGCTCTCCCCAATCAACTCCCCTTGGTCGTTCGCTTAATGGGGGATGGAATCCTCAGCCCTCTCCCATAGGCCACCGAACAAAAAGAAAATTTCTTATCATAGCAATCGACTACTTCACCAAATGGGTCGAGACCGAGCTACTTACTCGGATCATTGAAAAGAACACCCGCGATTTCGTCTAGAAGAGCATCATTTATTGCTTCCACTTGCCTCGGGTCATCGTAACTGACAACGACCGACAGTTCGACAATGCCTCCTTCTGAAAGTTCTACCATAAGCTCCACATCGACCACTGCTTCACCTCCCTTGGGTATCCCCAAGCAAATAGAGAAGCTGAGATGACCGACCGGATCATCCTTCAAAGCTTGAAGACTCGGTTAGACAAGGCCAAAGAACTCAAGATAAATGAACTACATAGTGTTTTCTAGATCTACCATACCACACACTGACTTTCGACTGGCAAGGCACCGTTTAATCTTGCCTTCAAAACCAAAGCAGGTGAAGGCCTTCGATGCTTAAAGGAATTCAAAAGACCTACAAACGAATCTAGATCTTCTGGAGGAAGTCAGAAAGAAGGCGCAAGTCTGGATGACAGTATACTAGCGATGCATCACACGGTACTATAACTCTACGGTAAAGGAAAAACACTTCTGACCTGAAGACTTGATGCTCATGAGGACTAAAGTCAATCAGCCAACCGAACGAGGAAAGCTTTCGTCCAATTGGGAAGGAACTTACCGTGTTGCCGAGGCAATACGTTTTGGAGCCTATCGTCTGAAGTAGTTGGATGGGACGTCTCTCCCCCGCACCTGAAATTCTGCCAATCTCCAGCCTTATTATCAATAAGGTGCTTCATATAAAGCTAATCCTACAATAAAACTTCAATTTTTCTACACAAAAGAAATGTTGTTCAATAACATAGTCCGAGATGCAAAGCCTCAGGCCTAGTTGACCGAAGGGACGAAATATATGAGAAGTCATCTTTCGTCCATATAAAGTCAAAGGACTAAATCGAGAAAGCCTTGGATGAGCTACACGCCTCAAGCCAGGCCGTCGCACTTGTTGGAAAGCCCTCGATGAGTTGAACACCCCAGACTGCATCGCCATGCCCGTAAAGTCTCGGTTGTTTGGTGTGCCTCCAACTATGGAAGACTCTGAACCTCGGGACAAAAATAGGCTCTCGTAGGTCAAAAACTCTAAAAAAGCCTAAGGTGAGCTACGTGCACTAGACCGGATCGCCATGCCAAAAAAATCTCGGCTCTCTGGTGTGCCTCCAATGATAGAGGACTTCGACCTCAGGGCAAAAATAGGCCCCTATAGGCCAAAAATTTTGAAAAAGCCCTGAATGAGCTATGCATCCCAGGCCAGACCGCCACGTGTGTCAGAAAGTCCTGAACGAGCTACCACATCCCAGGCCGGGTCGCCATGCCCATAAAGTCTCGATGTCTCGTACGCCTCCAACGATGGAAGACTCCGAGCCTCGAGGTTAGACTAAGCCCACATAAGTCGAAAACTCCGAGAGTCCTAGGAGAGCTACGCCCCCTAAGTCAGGCCACTATGCCTGTCGAAAAGTCCCAGGTGAGTTGCGCACCTTGGGTCAGGTCACCGTACTTGTCTTCTTCATATTCTAGAGGTCTCGACATACTTCGACTCGGAGACAAGTTCCCATCAGGGCTTGAAGCTAGATCAAGTTCTAGTTAAGGACCGTCAGGCTTCGGACGATCGAACCTTGGGAAGACCCCCTCCTTTAAGTCCGCAAACTCTAAGAAGGATAGGACAACACCTTTGCAGCCTCCCACCGACGTTGAGGGCAGTGTTATTAAAGGAGCACCTCAGGCGTGCCTTAGGCACAAAAGGCGTTGGCGCAAGGGCCGTCACCTCTATACCCCCTAGGCGAAGCGATAGCCCTCAGGCGCAACCTATGCATCTCAAGCGCACGTGCAAAGGCGCCTCAAGCGCACGCCTCTGCATTATTCAGAGGTGCAATGAGGTCAATTATAGTATTAATTTTAGGCATATGTCTGAGGCACCTCAGGCGCACATCTCTACATTATTTAGAGGTGCAATAAGGTCAATTATAGTATTAATTTTTAGTTACAAAGAAATAGGAAAGATCACTTATAGTACATAGGAAAGATCAATTATAGTATATAGAAAAGGTTAGTCACGGTACATAGGAATTAGGAATGATCTAGTTTGTTAAATAATCGGGCATTGATACATCGATATAGTAGATGAAATCATATTGACCCTGTATCATTAAAAGATATTGATGATTACAATAAGTGGTTGACTAGAAGAATGAAGCGAGTTCATACAGATGGGAATGATGAACAAGTATTTAGTGATCGTGATGATGGTTTAACATGGGATCTTATTGTCGAAGCTTCTGGAGCTTATAAGCCTGCTTATCATACTAGAGTTAATGCGAAAATACCTTCCAAAAGGGGAGCTTCAGCGTCATCATCAAGATCAAAGTCTAGTAAACCATCCTAAGTGCAACTTGTAGATGAATTAGAGAAGGAGATAGATTATGAGTATGAGAAAGATATTAGAGAGGAACAAGAAGAAAATAATGAAGCTGGTTTGCTTGATGACGATAAGGAGGAGGATTAGCCAATTAAGAATTTAAAAAGCACTTATTTGATTGTTTTTGAATTAAAATTAGTTTTTTATATGCTGGACTTCTTACCTATAGTTAGATGTTTTTCTATTTTTAGTTTTTACTTTTTAATGATAGGATGCTAGTTTTTACTTGCTGAAATTCTTGCCTATAGCTAGTACTCTATTTTTCTATTTTTGATGCCTGACTTCTCTCAGGCGCGCGCCTGTGCCTTGCACAGGGATCCCTAGCGCCTAAGTGCGCCTAGGGCCTTTAACAACACTGGTTGGAGGACAAGGCCTCAAAAAACCATCGCAAAAGCAACAGAACTAAGATTTGGGATAGGCAAAGCCCCGGATCTCAACAAATCTACTCAAGGCATCCACAACAGTCATCCACAATAAAATGCATGGGAAGATTTAAGAAAAGGCTTTCTTTATTAATGATTCTACTTCGACTCAATAGCCAAGTTACAATATATATGGACTCGAAATACAAGAAAGAATACTGAAGGGCGATGCCCGCCCCACGTGGAAGGAAGCTTTGTCCAGAGAAGACTCCCTAAGTAGTCACCAGTCCACACCAAAGGATATTAGGGATGACATGGTTCCGTTGGGCTGACTTACCACTAGGACCCATCTATCTCCCTGATATTCCTTTCAAGGAGACCGGAAAGCCTGCTTAGGGGCAAAAAATTGTCCTCTACAAAGGTCCAAAAACTTCCAGGAGGGCTTGATGCTGAGAAGGCCCACTTTTCTAGTCACTCGCTTCTCGCCTAGATCAAAAGCCAATGCAATTCAACCAGGGGATGCTACTGCAACCTCGACAAAGCCAAAACCCAGAAGATAGAAAATAAACAACTAGCCTTGGCAAAGATAGTTGGACCTTAGCAGCTTCCTAAGGCCAATGTCGATCATGGTACCAAACCTAGAATAGCAACAATTCTTGATACCTCCCATGCTAAGTTAGAACATTTGCAGGTGCGCCTCTTCCCAACACTCTACAGCCTATCGGAGGATGGGAGAGAATCCCAACATAGTGTAGCAGATGTTAGAAACTATTGTGCCCCTGGTGGAAGACTACGGCAATGACATTCTCTCCAACACTTTCACAAATATGGAAGTTGGGGGAAGTAGGCTTGACTGCAAGCGATGGCCCCTTCCTTCCATTTATAGAGGACCTAGATGGGAAGCAACCCTTCACCTCCCAGGTCGTGCGCTAGGTGTCACAACCCCACCAACTCCAGAGACTCCGCCTTCCAAGAAAAGGCACCTCAAGCATCCCTTTTAGCGAAATGCCATTTTGGGAACTGCAATACTAAAAGATCACATAGTCTTTCAGAGAAGAAGATGTACTAATTGGCGGAGCAATAAATGCTCCTCAGGATTAATAGATAGCACCAGCCCAAGGTTCACAAGAGGCAAAACCAAAGGCTAGAGTTAGTGCAGGGCACCATGTCCCATATTATCGGAGAGGGCAAAATGCCTTAGCACGAGTTCCAAACCGATGCAAGATGGATGCTGGAGAGTCGTTCATCCTATGCTATAAAGGGAGCAGAACAAAAGTTCATCAAAAGAAATGCAAGTAAAATGAAATTTTCTTTTATTTCCAAAAGAAACAATACATTAAATCAAGGTACAAGAGAAGCAGCCAAATCTTGAATCCTCCTCTTTCTATCCTCCCGAGACTTTGCTACTTCCTCGAAAATTGCTAAGGATGAGGAAGTCCAACGTATACTCCAATGCGAAGAGGCGACCATAGAGGATCATCCGGCAACACTCTAAAGCCTCGCCTGAAGGAATCCTATGCTTTCTCAACCTCTTCTTTCAGTCCAAGAGATCTACTTACGACGATCGCCCCAGAAACTGGTGCAACTTCGATCCCTAATCATGGAGGTCTCGTTGACAGCAAGATCAGTACTGACTCAACGACGGGCCTCGACTCCAAAGCCTACCTGGCTGGGTCGAGTTTGAGAGTTCTCCCAAAGACTGGCCACCTTTGCTTCTAGCTGGCCGATTTTCCTCCTAGCCTTAACCAGCACCACCTTTATCTTAACGACTTGGCAAAGGGTATGGGCTCTATCAGCTCGGGCAACGAAAGCTTCGCCCCTCGTCACCCAAGGCTCCTCTTTGAGGTTCGTGATCTCATGCTAGAGGTCAGCATCCCCTGCAGACAGCTCTTTGTAGGTGATCACCTTCCTTATCTACTCCGACTTGAGTTCCTCATTCACGGGAAGCGAAACAAGAAGCCCCAGGCGATTGAGGATCCCTCTTCTTCAGCTCTACAACTTCCCATTGAGAAGCCTCCAAGGTACTCTTCAGCCTCTCTTTTTTGGTAAATGAGCTGTTGAGTTGCCTCTGGAGGTTCTCTCAGGCTTCCTCGATAGTGCTCCATCTCAGCTCCACCAAGACTTGGCCTTGCTCTACCATCCTTTCCCAACACTCGACGTAAGATGTTATCTTTGCATGATCATGCAATGTTGCCAACCTAACCTCTAACGCTCGAATGCCAAAACCCACCTGTAAAGTTGGCCGATCAGTCAATAGAGGATGCACGAGTAAGCATCAAGCTAGAAGGAGAGCACTTACCCTCGAGGCATTGTGATACGAACTCAAAAGCGCGTCTTCATCAATCATGCCTAAAAGATATTCTTCATCCATAGAAGGTATCAATCCCTTAATCATCTCCCAAGATCGCTTGTATTCAAAGATCACTGTCTTATCCTCTTGGATCATCCATTTGGCATCGAAAGGATGAGGAGCTTGCTCAGGAGGAGCGAGCAAGGGAGGCCCCGCTAGTGGAAGCGGAGATGACGCCTCAACCACATGCAGGAGAGAGCCTGCAGCCTCTCCCACGATCGCAGCTGCTGCGATGACCGTCTCTTCCTCGACCTCTCGGACTTCGATCAGATCGACTGCAGCCGCTAGAGTCATCCTTGCAGCCTAACCTCCGGCTCCCATCCAAACAGCTTGAAGCGCTTTGGTTGCCACATCCACACCCTCAATGATGGTCCCAAACGAAGCCTCGACCGCAACACCTTGGCCCATGACCTCCACCACATCTAAAGGGGTTGCCCCAAGGTTAGATGCATCCGGCCTTGGTTCAACGAGGTGTTCTACCACCTCAGCTTGGATTTCAGCACCAACGGACGAGACCTCCAATGCACATGAAAATAGCTCTGCATCAGGAAGGCTTCCCTCGATCCTCGGTAGACCCAGAGTGATGGCCTTGATCGGTTGATTGCCGACTTCTGCTCTAACTTAAGACACATCCCCGACCGTACCTGGAGAAGGCCTGACTGGAGGGATCTTGCCAAGAACATCAGGAGTAGTTGAACCCTATTCTCCCTTTCCTCAGCTCGGCTCAATACCAAGAGCGACCTCCTCATGGCCGATTTTCCTCTTCTTCTTCTTCGATAAGCCAACCATGAGTTCCTCTCTTAGTTAAGAAATCAAGGTATGAGCATACATACAAGAAGGAGAAAGAGAAGAAATTGAAGACTCAATAGAATTCATTCATTCCAATGGCTTCTCTTGAGTTATAAAATTCTATCAACAAATTACAAAAAGAAAGAAAAATTCATCAAGGGCATGACACGACATCGCCCTCCACCCCTTCATCTCCCTCTGCATGAACTGAATCGTTGTTTGAGGAGGACGAAGTCAAGACAGATGTATGGCTGAAATCGATCTCCGGGAAGCACACTTCCAACTTCTTGCACTGATCAAAACTCATGAAGAAAGCTTCCCGACACAACCCTAGCAGCTCCTAGCAGAAGGCCTCGCTCTACTTGGAGGCCTCCACACCCTTGCCAGCAGCTTCAGAAAGGCAGCGCTCGGTGACTGCAGCCTTCTCCACCAGCTAAGAGTGGGCTTCCCTTTCTTGGGCCGTCTCTTCTTTAGCTTGATTTCTACCCTCTCAATCCTCACCAGTTGATCCCGCAAACGCACAGCCTCGGCCTCACTCTTCTAGAGCTAGGCAATCCTCTTTTTTTTTTTTTTTACAAGCGAGCGGTCACACCAGTCTGATATGAGAGCAGCCCATAATATATGAGTATAAAAGGTCTATCAGGGCCGGCAAGCATGTGTCACCCAATCTCTAGGCCCAGTCTCCAAAATGCTCCGCTACATAAGATGCGACCCAATATGCTGGATTGTTCGTCTCTTGGTAAATATGTCAGACCAACACCGCAGCATAAAGAGAAAGAGCCATCCACATGCCACAGAGGAGCAGATGGGCTTCCAGCTATTTCGTGTTATCCCAAATCCAACCAATGACTATGGCAGAATCTTCCTCAATGAAAATCCTGTTCGCCCTACTTAGCATAGATATTACTCACCTAGGCAGCATGGAGCTCAGCATCTGAGATTGAAGGCTCAAAAAGATAATAGCCCCCCGCTACCAGCAACCTAACATCAGAGCTTCGGATGATAAAGCCCGCACTGTCCCTACCATCCCTGACAATCTGATACTGCCATCAAAATTCACCTTAACAAACCCTAAGAGAGGGGGCTCACAGAAAATGAAAATAATCCTCTGGATCGATGTTGGAGTAGCATGAAAGTCCCAAGGATCGAGGCATCAAGGGATGGGCCCGCAGCATCGATCTAGCTATACTCCATAGCCAAATAGATGACTCTCTCCAGCACCCAGTGAGTACACACTACCTCGCCTTCAAAGACCAAGCTGTTTCTGGAAAGCCAAATCTGGTAGGTGATATAAGCCATCCAACCCTCCAAAGTACAGATCGTCTTTTTAGTCATACTCTGATAGACCACACTCAAGAAAGACTCCAGCCAAAGGCCACTACTTGCCTCCTAAGGGCAACCCTTATTTTAAGAGAGTTTTCGGCTTCCTCCAAAGAGGCCTTAGCTTCTCCCAAAGCAATCTCTATGGCGGTAACCCGAGACTTCTCAACTGCAAGTTGCTCTTCCAACTGCACCAGAACGATATGCAGCTCCCTCTTAGCTTTATCTCACTCCTAAGCCACCTGGAGAAGGTGGCAGGACCAACGAGCTTCTTTTTCTTGGCATCAACTGTCAGGCCTACTAAAATAGGTCTCATATCCTAAAGGCTCCTTGAAGATCACCATCAGATCAGAAGAAAAATATACCAAGGATGGTTAAAGCCAAGACTTTCCTCAGCAGCATTCGAAAGACCCCTATCGACATCCTTGGAGAATCAAAGCCCGAAATCTCAGCATCCATCCTGACCACTAACGCCATGACGAATGCAAGAACTCTCTCTACTTCCTTCGTCCAAGCCAAAAAGATGCCTCGATCTCAAAAGTGGAAGGCAAGTGATACACCCTAGGATGGACCGTCCACCAAGACGTCGGCAACCCAATGGCTGTCCAACACGTATCCTTGATACAAGATGATGAAGTGATCGCCCAACCTCTGCCACCTGATCTTTTATAACTGTGCTAAAGGAGTTCCAGAGTCTTCTACCCACAAGACAACAAGCAGTCTGTCCACTCAGTGCTCCACTTTCTCCTCCATCAAGTGAGATCCATAATCTCAACAACTCTTGAACCCACGAGCTATTATTCTTTAATAGCCAGAGCACGTCTCCATGACTGCTGCTCTCTGACAGACGGCACACATTCCCGAAGACAACAGGCATCCACCTTCATCTATATAACTCTACTCCCAAGAACCCTCCAGATAAATGAACACTTACTTCGAATGCCTCCTTCCAGAGATTAATTCCATACGAACTGGAATTTGTCTCCTTTACAAAACTCCGAGTTCTCCTTACTCTACCTCCAAGATCTTCATTCTCCACACGACATCCTCCATCTTTCATTCTCCACTCTCTTATACCAATCCTCCACTCTTCATACTCAACACCACTACTAAGCTCCATCAAAAGCTTAGATCTCTTCGATTTGCTTCCGCAGAAGACTGACTTAAACATCGAAGGGTCCACCACCAGGGAACTCTCAGCATGGGAACTTTCCTATCTGTGGTGATTTTGCAGGATCTAGCAAAAGATTGACCGAAGATACGGCACCAACGTCCGACTTAGAAGATTTGGACCAGCTATCCTACGGCCATCATTCTTTTCTGGCTCCAGCTCAGCAGCTTAAGCCAACTTGACTCCCCGACGGCAATAATATATATGTATATTTGGCACCACCGAAAAAAGCAATACCAAATCAAGCACAGGATGGCATGAAAATATTTTGAACGATGACCACGAAGCACTTTAAAGATGAATATGAAATTTTTCTAGCATCTTAATCAAAAATGATGCCACGGGATCAAATTCTCCCTTAGAACACAAACTTGCCCCCCACAGAAAAAGCATACTGCTATACCAAATTCCCTCTTGGGACACCAACGATCCTGAATTGTATTGTTGGTTTCTTCCATGAATAAATCATTTGACAGTAATTTATTAACAGTGCACCTGATTTTACCCACTGTCATGAGATATACGGTTGCTTTCTTCCATGAATAAGTGATGATGATTAATGGTACCTCATTATCAATGCTTCAGATTTTTCAAAACACATGCCCCATATCAAAGTCTTTTTCATAATCTAGACATCACCATATATTGCATACCATGTGGAGGGAATTAAAAACACCAGCCATGATTTCTTATTAAAGTAGAGCTAGCATTCAAACTTCAATTGAAATATTAAGTCCAAAATTTCTCAAACAACTTACCAGTTTGTCACTCCATCCGAGGATTAAGATGTGATTACTCTCAATCACTTCGCTCTTCCCCTTACGCCAAGAATCCACCTTTTCTGATATTGCATCCGATACAAGCCCAAGCATCATCGCAAATATCAACATGCCCCCAGAACTGATAGACACTGAAACAATCCTTGGCCCCAGCCCAACCTGGTCAGCATGGTTTCCAGAGTCCGCCACAAAGGTCCAAGAAAGCCAAAGAGCTTCACAAAAGCTAGCATCACTAACGGCATACAATGCCAACCCTCCAAATCCAATAAGAAGCACAGTAGCAAAAAGAAGAGCAAGGAGCTTAGCATAGGGATACATAGAGAAGAACACATCCACTCTATATGCAATCCGCTTCTTTAAAGGAGCTTCTTCCTCGTTATTCTTCAGACTTTTGGATGGCGTCCTTAATCGAGGCAGGTGATCGAGGTATTTAAAAAGAAAAAAAGGTGTCGCTAGTGAGATCACCACAGTATACAAAACAACAGTTCTACCGTCAATGTTACCAAAATGAGAAACGGAATTCCTATCCTCAGGCTGCAAAATTTTAACACCATCATCACTGTCGACACCATTTCGTCTACACAACTGACGGATGTTGTTAATCTCTTGCTGTCAAAAGAAATTAAAATTACAGATTGGATCTCATCAGAGACAATATCAAATGCAATTCTTTCCGCTTTTTTGGAAATCCAGAAAAAAATCAGCAAAGATACAGGAGAGGTGAAGAGCAAAGGCAATACCTCAAGCTCTAAAACTCTCTTTCGCTGAGAAAGTGCAAACAAAGCACATGATACAGAAACTACAAGTAGCTGCCACAAAGGAGATGGTGGGATCAAACACTAGAAGCTAAGGAAGGAATATTTGAGAGAAGAATACGCTTAATTTAATGAACGCAATAAGAGGGATTAAATAACTCACGAGTAAAAGAATCAAAGAATGGTCAAACCGGAGAGCTGCTCCTCCATCCGAAGCAGCTGAAGTAGAAGAAGGGAGTGAGAGCTGCCTTCTTTCTTCCAGCACCAGCGGCCGCTTCACCACCTCCTTCCTCTTCTCCACCTCCGAGACACGTGCGAGACTCCGATCTGGAGAATTCGCAGCCCACGCCGGACCCTTTCGGTCCGGCAGGGGCGGAGGAAACTCCGTCCGCCTCGTCGAGGACGGCGGCCGGGCCCCGGCCGGCGCCCGAGAGGCCGTCCGCGGGCGTGAGGGGTAGGGCCCGAGGAAGGACGGGAAGCACCATTCCCGATCGAAGGCTCCGGCATTGGGAGGGGCGTCAGAGGGGTCGTCGATGGCGACGGTGAGGCGGCGGGGGGCCGGAAGGGGCGCGGTGGAGGAGCGGCGGACGGCGGGGTGGAGGGGCCCGGGGAAGACGGCGCCGGCGCCGGCGCCGGCGCCGGTGGAGATGGTCCGGGACCTCTTGAGCTGGGGCGCGCTCTCGCCATTTCTAGGGCTAGAACTAGGGTTACGGCTAGGATCGGGAGTGAGGTTTGAGCTTTGGCTAGCGTCTCCATCGCTCTCAGGCATCCTCTCGAGAGGTCTATCCCTTTTTTATTTTTTATTTTTTTAATTTTCAAGAACTATAAGTTTCCTTTTCCCGGTTTTCTTCGGTTATTTATAAAGGAGCCGTGGGAGCCCTGAGGAGTACGGTGCTCCGAGAAGAGACGATGGGAGCTGAGGGCCTGAGATTGGAAATATTAATTTTTTAAGTAAATAGTTTAATAATTCATCGTTGGAGTGGAGGGAGAGGACTCAGAGAGGAGGACGGAGCGGTGACGGAATTCAGCAAACATACCGGGCCAAAATGGTACTCGTGTTTTTGTAACACGAATCGTAAAGTCCGTGGTGGATGGCAGGCGGTATTCGAGCGGGCGTGGTCCGTCCGCGCCGCCGGGGGGAGCATGTGCTGTGCACGTGAGGAAGGGCCCGTGACGGCGGTTAAGACCGTCGAGAATAATTGGTACGTCCCGGTTGGCTGTCGAGGCGTCTGACCATGGACAGCCTGCGAAGTGGGCGGAGGAGGCCGTCGGTCCTCCGTGCGCCGTCCAGTTCTGGCAGCGCGAATCTCGTCCGTCCGTCGTGACCGGATGGCCAGGTTCAGCTAATGGCCCCCAACAGATAAGAGCACAAGTTCATAGGCATATCGCATCCTTTTACCAATCATCATCAACAGGATAAATGTCTTGGTACACCATTCGTTCCAAGTACTTCCATCACAATGGTTTTGGTTCCCACATTGTTACAGATTATTTAGTAACATACTTTTAAAATTTTTTCTATGCGATAACCAAATAAGACTATACTTTAATGTTATTGTTTATTATTTTTCATTTTATTTTTAATAATGATGTTATTAGGTATTGCTTTATTTTAGAAAAATCTAATATAAGGTTGAATAGGCAAATAGAAACAACAATGTATTCAATTTAATGATAAAATAGATATTAGTTCTATGCATTAGTTGAGTACATATTGGCATTAATGAAAACTTTGGATGGTTTACTTGACGTGGCAAGCTACCTATGGGGCTCACTCCCCGTGATGTCAAGGGCTGATCCAGAACTTTTTTTCTTGTGCTAGCGCAGCTGTTTTACCACTGGGTGTCAGGTTATAAAGAGACGCATGCTTGCTTCCCATCTTGCAAAGCATTATCAATGAACAGCCACCATTGAGGAATAATCAAAATAAAAAACCACCTTCTATTAAGTGGAGAAAAAGGAATAAAAAAAAGGAGTAATGGGGAAAGAAGAATGGTGGCTCTCAAGTTCTTGGATCTCCTGCTCTTTTGGCAATGCCTTGGACTTGCATAGCTCGATTACCATCTATGAGATCTGTTGGGGATAAATTTTGCTTTCGTCGAAGTCTAGTTCGATGTTCAGTCTAATGTAATCAGTAGTCGCAGAAAAGTTTCAACGAATGGATCTTAGTTAAATCCTTACAGCCGACCGAACTGCTCAGTCGGTTGAGCTCCTTCGAACTTCTCAACGATCGAACTCTCCAGTGGTCGTCCCTCGGTCAAATTTCTACTGACCGAGCTCCTACCGAACTTTTCAGCGGTCGAGCCTTAGCCGCATACCTCCAGCCAAACGTCTGCGGAAGCCGAACTCCTTCCGTGCTTCCTCTTCAGGAGTCCGAACTTCTCTAAACGAGACACACGATGAAGCCCTTTACCTCCCACCGACTTCGGATGGGACTTTATTTTGCAGATCCCCGACGGCGACATCATCGGCCTCCACCCCAGCAGACTCGACGATGATCAGTTTCTGCGTCAACAGATTGGCGCTAGAGGAAGGACAAACCACCGAGATTCCCTTTTCTTAAAGGAGTGTTCGACGACGATTTTTTCCTTCCCTCTCCGAAGATCTTTCTTTTCTCTTCCGAAGAAAAAATACCTCCCAGAAGAGTTTCGACTCGGCGCTCAGCAGCCTCCGCGGTCCGATCCCATCCAGATCCATCTGTTCCTACTTCAGCCCCAACAGCTCAGGTTCTACCTGTACTCGCGGTGGATGTGAAGCAGTTCAACCTGCTTGTCCGATAGGTTCGTGGTCTCACGGAGGCATTGCAGGCCATACAGTAGCCTTCGGTGGCAGCTCCACCAGAAAACCCACCATCGAAATGTTAGGAACCAGCCCCAAGAAAGAGTACCAGAGCCAACGTACCCATCGTCCCTGAGAAGAAAAAATAGAGAGCCGAGGATCCATGTTCGGATTATAGTTCTCTTCTGGGGGAGACCTTCCCCATTTATAGTCGGAAGCCCCCCAAGATTTACAACCAAGACGATGCCGACTGCGAAAGATGGACCGACGGATTGAAGAGCTCAGCACATCGCCCCGGCTCATCATGCCGACGTCCACGCCGAACCTCCTTTCTCCCTTCGAATTATGCAAGAACCCATTCCACCGAACTTCGAGCTCCCTCAACTTGAAAACTACGATGGAACTTCTGATTCGATTGATCATTTGGAGGCCTTCCGTATTATGATGCTACTCTATGGTACTTCAGACGCCATATTATGCCGAGCTTTCCCATCTACCTTAAAGGGAGTAGCTAGAAACTGATACTCGGCATTGAAGTCGAGTACGATCTTCTCTTTTGATCAGATGAGCAGTCAGTTCGTGGCTCACTTCATCAGCAGTCGACGTCCGCGTCGAGGTTCGGATTTTCTGATGAATGTCAAGCAGAAGCAGGAGGAATCCATCCGGGCTTACGTCACCCAGTTCAACGCTACGGTATTGGAAGTCCGGGACTTAGACCAGTCTGTTACAATGGCCGCACTCAAGGACGGCCTTCAGAAAAATGACTTACTATTTTTCCTGAAAAAAAGTATCACAGGGACTTCGCCGATCTGCTGGCTCGAGCCGAGAGATATGCCCGTACGGAAGAAGCCTTCAAGTTGAAGGACGAAGAAGCCTTAAGAGAGCGGCTGGCAGACAATAGAGAGCCGAGCGAAGTTCGATCGCGCTCACGAACTCCCTCCGAAAGCAGGTGGGCCCGAACTCCTCGAGCTCTCCACCGAGGAAGCTCCGACAGAGGGGCGTAAAGAAGCCCTCCTCTCGGAAGGTTCCACGACTACGCTTCCCTCAACGCTCCTCGAACTCAGATTCTCACCGAAGTTAAGAACCAGGTGCCAAGACCAGAAGGATTACGATCTTTCCCAAATAAGCACGATCGAAATAAGTACTGCCTCTACCATCGCGACCATGGCCATGACACTGAGGAATGCATTCGGCTCCGAGACGAAATTGAAGAGCTCGTTAGAAAGAAGCGGTTGGATAAATTCCTTCGATAGGAGAAGATCGGCTAAAGGCACTGTCGTAACCAGAAGCGACAAGGTCGGCCGTCTCACGACGTCATCAACGTTACTCCGGGGAGGAGCTTGGTACATCGGCGATTCGTTACCTCTCAGCATTAAGAGAAGCATGCTCCAAATTAAGGAGGCCAGCATGAGATAGAAAAGGTCGTCCGCATGAAGAAACGCGGAGGAATAATCCTACCACGATCCTGAAATACAAGAAATTCGGGAATGCATTGCCAGTAACTTTCTTTCAATAAAATTCTTCCCTTTCAATAATATTGTTTCTAAATGCAAAAACTATGCGATGATATGGAAGAAGTAGTCAATAGTTGCCGTGTTAGGAACAGGAGGAGAATCTCATCCTAACACGAGCAGGTCAAAGATCCTCAACCTTGGCTAGAGATAAGATCTCCCCCGAGTGACCTGGTCAACCTCGGCTAGAGATGAGATCTCTCTCGAGCGACCGTGGACAAATCTCGGCCAGAGATAAGATCTCTCTCGAGCGACCGCGTCAACCTCGACTAGAGATAAGATCTCTTCCGAACGATCGTGGCCAACCTCAGCTAGAAATAAGATTTCTACCGAGCGACCGAGACAACCTCGGCTAGAGATAAGATTTCTTTCGAGCGACCTGGTCAACCTCGACTAGAGATAAGATCTCTTTCGAGCGACCGTGGACAACCTCGGCCAGAGATAAGATCTCTTCCGAGTGACCGAGTCAACCTCGGCTAGAGATAAGATCTCTCCTGAGCGATCTGGACAATCTCGGTCAGAGATAAGATCTCTTCCGAGCGATCGAGTCAACCTCGGCTAGAGATAAAATCTCTTCGAGCAATCGTGGCCAACCTCGACTAGAGATAAGATCTCTACCGAGCGACCGAGACAACCTCGGCTAGAGATAAAATCTCTCTCGAGCGACCTGGTTAACCTCGGCTAGAGATAAGATCTCTCCGAGCGACTGTGGACAACCTCGATCAGAGATAAGATCTCTCTCGAGCGACCGAGTCAACCTCGGCTAGAGATAAAATCTCTCTCGAGCGACCATGGACAACCTCGGCTAGAGATAAGATCTCTTCCGAGCGATCGAGTCAACCTCGACCAGAGATAAGATCTCTTCCGAGCGATCGTGGACAACCTCGGTTAGAGATAAGATCTTTCCCGAGCGAAGGCCTCGTTCACAAAGGATGAGATGGGGGGAGAGGCCCTGACAGCGGCCCTTATGTGCCCCACAGTTCGTTAGGAATAGGAGGAGAACCTCGTCCTAATGCAAGCAAAGTCGAAGGCCTCATTCACAAAGGACGAGATGGAGGGAGAGGCTCGGACGTTGGTCCACATATGCCCCACAGCCCGTTAGGAATAGGAGGAGGACCTCGTCCTAATGCGAGCAAAGTCGAAGACCTCGTTCACAAAGGACGAGATGGGAGGAGAGGCTCGGACGACGGTCTGCATGTGTTCCCCACAGTCTGTTAGGAACAGAAGGAGGATCTCGTCCTAACGCAAGCAAAGTCGAAGGCCTCGTTCACAAAGGACGAGACGGGGGAAGACGGACGATGGTCCGAATGTGCCCCCACAGCCCGTTAGAAAATATGAGGAAGACCTCGTCCTAGCGCGAGCAAAATCGAAGGCCTCGTTCACGAAGGACGAGACGGAGGGAGAGGTGCGGACGATGATCCGTATGTGCCCTCACAATCCGTTAGGAACAGGAGGAGGACCTCGTCCTAACGCGAGCAAAGTTGAAGGCCTCGTTCACCTTAGACGAGATGGGGGGAGAGGGACGACGGTCTGAATGCGCCCCCATAGTCCATTAGGAACAGGAGGAGAACCTCGTCCTAATGCGAGCAAAGTCGAAGTTAGGAACAGAAGGAGAACCTCGTCCTAATGCGAGCGCCTGCACCAACCTCGGCCAAAGAAGATAAGGTCTCCCTCGAGCGACCGGGCCAACCTCGGCTGGAGAGCTTCAACTTTGACCTCGGCTAGAGATAGGATCTCCTCCGAGCGACCGTGCCAACCTCGGCTGGAGAGCTTCAACTTCGACCTCGGCTAGAGATAGGATCTCTTCCGACCGACCGCATCGACCTCAGCTGTAGGAGACAATGTCGCTCTCGAGGAGCTCAACCTCCGACTTCGATCGCAGCGGACGAAGCCTCTCTCAACCTCGGTTGGAGATGGGATCTTCTCCGAGCTTCAACTTCGATATCAACTTTAGCTGGAGATGAGATCTCCCCCGAGCTTCGACCTGGACCAGCACGGGGCTCGGAGGAAGACTTCGGCAGTCGTCTTTTCTGCACTTCCTTCCTTCGAGTTTCGAACTCGGGAGTGGAGGGGTTAGTGTTGGGGATAAATCCCGCTCCCACCGAAGTTTAGTTCGATGTTCAGCCTAATGCAACCAGTAGCCGCAGAAGAGCTTCAGCGGATGGATCTTAGTCAAACCCTTACAGCCGGCCGAACTGCTCAGTCGGCCGAGCTCCTTCGAACTTCTCAGCGGTCGAACTCCCCAGCGGTCGTTCCTCGATCAAACTTCTATCGACTGAGCCCCTACCGAACTCCCCAGCAGTCGAGCCTTAGCCGCGTACCTTCAGTCAGACGCCTGCGGAAGCCAAACTCCTTCCGTGCTTCCTCTTCAGGAGTCCGAACTTCTCTAAATGGGACACACGACGAAACCCTTCAGCCTTTCATTCGGCTCCGAGCGGCTCAGTATCAAGACAGCTGCAGCCATCACCATCAGTCCGTCGCAAGCGACAGCGATTCGCTATCAGACGGTGATGGCTGTCACCATCAACCCACCGCATACGGCACCTTCGCATGAGACTGACTCCGCCGAACCTCGAGCGGCCCGCCAGCACGCGGCTGCAGCTATCACCATCAAGCTCCGCTATAAAAAAGACCCTCCAGATACGCTAATCTCTCTGATCTTTAAGCTCTCCTCTTCTTCTCCAAGCTCCAGAACTCATTTCGAGCACTCCATTCCTGTTGGCCAGAGCTGATTTGATCGTCGGAGGGTCCTGCCGGAACCACCCCCGGCTCCGAACGGAACTTTATTTTGCAAGTCCCCAGTGGCGACATCATCGACCTCCATCCCAGCAGACTCTGACGATGACCAGTTTCTACGCTAATAAGATCAATTATTTTTTAGCTGTTCTTTTATTATGAATTTTAGCACTTAATCAATAGACGGATGGTTGGGACCTAAAATTCAAAGTTCAAGCTCCTATGAGAGAGTGGAAAAAAAAAAATCCGCAAATTAGGTAATCAAATAGGTTCCTAGAGTAGGCATCACATAACATGAACTTAATTTATAATAAAAGCATTACATAGAAGGTTAATTGTGGAGCATAATATGAGTGGATTTATTAATCCTACCTCAAGGGTATTAAATGTAAACATCAAAAAACTTGAACGAGCCATGAGGTTCTAAACTGTACAAAACTAGTTCCAATATCTATCAAAGTAGTTTCCATATTTCACCCGACATTCAGATTATAATGAAGCAGCCTTATCGATTTCTTTACTTAAGCCTAAATAAATAGTAATATTGCTTGTTATATTCATGTAGTGATGCACGTAATCATTTCTATAAGAGAGATTGGAGAGAACCTAGTCTTGCCTCTTTTTCACTTAAGCCCCTTTAACCCCATCTCTTCCAACCAAATCTGACGTCCTTCCACGGCCTCACATGGAACTGTCAAAGGGGAGTCTTCGGCCAAGAAGTCGGAATGCAGGTGCTTCAAGATCAGGAGACGTTTGAATATGGATTCATCTCCAAGCTTTTAGCTTTTTCATCATCTTAAAAATTCTTTAGTTTTTTTCTAGTCAATTCTGACGTTCTATCTTCGTAGCTACTTTGAGTTTTTAAAGGTTTTGAATTGGAAGACTTGTTTCAGCTCTAACATATTTTCCATTACGCTAGATTTTATCATGTCGTAAACTAATATGTATAGTAAGTTTCTCCTTTGGGTGTTAGAATTTTACATTATTAAGCCTTTAGTGCCAGTGCTTACATGGCAGTTCTCACACCATGATCTTGAAGCCTTCAAGACAAAATAATTTTTAGCAAATCAAAAGTGAAGTTATAGTTATTAACTGTAGAACTGGCAAATTTATGTTCAAAGTCCGCCAAGGTTGGCCAACAGCCGAGTTTATTACAATTGAAAATGTCAGGTGTATTGTTTTTTCTTTTCAGGGACATCCTCTTGAGTGTTTACTGATCGATTAGCAGTTTATTGAATATTTCTATTGAGCTTATTTGGTTCTTCAATTTTGCAAACTTTCAATAGATTATGCATCTTAGTTATGACTCAGATGGTGATGATTCAAGCAATTTGGTACTTTTGTTTCTTGAAAGTTGCAACTACTTGATTTTATTATTCCATTGGCATATTTAAGTTTGGGGTTTGATTGACCGTAGGTTCTCGGTCATTAGTTTAACTTCTGCTCTTTTTTTTTGGATATTTCTAATTTTCTTATGGTTATAGGATCCCATTCTATTTAAGTAGTCATCCGAAGTCAAAAGCAGTATTTGGAATGGCCGAATGGAATAGGGAGTAAGAATGAAAGACACACTCTATGCGGATCAGAGTATATATAGGTACAGAGAGCAAGTTATAGGAGCATAATCAAGGACAACAATGCAAGACAAATTTTCTTATAGATTATATTTACCATAATATCTTAATTAAGAAGGCCCAAATTGCAAGAAATCATAAATCTCATTGAGTGCCTTACCTTTTTATCGAAACATTGCAGAAGTAGGAAATGTTCTATCACCAAGTTCCATTTTGTCACTACTGCCCACTAAGTATGATGTGATCGGGCACCATCAAATACCTCACAAATCCTAATAGACATGTGAAATGTTCTTTCACCAAGCTCCATTTTGTCAATGTTGCCCACTAAATATGATATGATAGGGCCACCAAAAATTAGGGCAAAATTTAGAATGAAAATTGATCCTCCTTCGAGAGAATCTAAAGCCTCTAGACTTGGTATTAAATTCTCAACCATGAAAGATTTTATTGTTCTCCATTCCTCCAGATGATATCTACCAAGATATTATACCTTGAAACTTCATGCCAAATTCCTGACTAAGACAAAATGCAGGTTCAATGGACTTAGTTGTACATACATGGTACTAGATCTTTCTAAATATTGCTTGGTTTAGGATATTATAGTCAACTTCTTTTCTTTTCTGCGATCGTCTCGTATGAATTGATATATAAAAAAGAATTTACATATAGGGTTCAGGGAAGAATATTATATGCTTAATTATAATTTGAAAAAGATAATTCTTTTATTCGACAATTGCTAAATTCAAGATATGACTGAAAAAAGAATATGCTATCTAGGGTGCAGAGTACTAGAAACATCATTCACACTTCTATCCTTGAATCTTTCAAAAAGCTAACTTTTGGAACATATTCCCTGCATACAATGACTCTCAGGAGTACATACCACTGGTATCAAAATGACTACCTGCAAGTTTTAAGCCAATTCACCCATGAGATAGTTATATCCACATCCCTCAAGGTTTTAAACAACATTAGTTTGAAAACTTGCTTCCAAGATAAATATTGTTGACATCACTCATTTTGCCTCTCTTTCGGAGTCTTATGGCTATCTCTCTGCCTTTCACAGATGGCATCTTACAGTTTAATTGACAACGAAGTCTCGGCATCTTACTCTTTAGCTCTCCTACTATGCTCAAAATCAGAAAAATTCCCTCTTAGCACCTTATTGCTTCTTAATGTTGCTACTTTACCATGATATATGTTGAATTAGCTAGCCACACCAAGACTCATCCTCATGTGGCCTATCACTATTGCTTGTTGTTGCTACATCGAGGACATGATTTACTCTACATACAATATTAAGGGTCAAGTAACTATTATCAATCATGGAGCCATCGATTGAGCCTACTGGGGCTATATCTATTGAGAGCATCAGAGCATTCAAAGGATACTGTTTGAAATAAGATAGACATGGGTTGAGCTGATGCAATAAAAAATGCTCCACATATTTTCAAAAGCTATATTTTATACCTCGTATTTATAATCAAGCCTCCTCTTGGAGAAGAATTAAATCTATTTGGCTATCAAAACCATGACCAAAAGACTGGTTGACTGATGTTTATCTTTGATTTGACTGTTGTTATGGTCAAGGGCTCGAATGACTTGGATGAATCGTTCTCACATTGAGGAGAGCAGGCTTCGATCCTATATAAGCTAGAGTCTCTTTTGACCCACAAGTAATATGGGATTAAAGGTGTATGGATGGGAGGCATTTTCCACAGACAATGCTAATGTTGTGGTCAAGAGCTCAGATGAATTGGTCTCTGCACTCGCTTGCGTGAGGTATTATCCGTTTCGACATATCCATAACATACAACCTCATGATTTTATTCTTTAAAAGATGCCTCACAGAATGAGAGAAAGCTCCAATCTCATATAAGCCAGAGTCCCTCTTGACTCATAACTAATATGGGACTAAAGATATCTTCCTCCTACAACAACTATACTAGAAACTTAGTAGCAAATTTACCAAGATAATATAGGTTCACAAAGTTAATATCTACAACCGATATGATGAAAATGAAAGGAGTTAGGTCAACAATTAGTCATAAATAGCATTCAGACTATAAAACAAAAAATTCACTATTCATGGATACTAAAGCATCTTGGTGAATGATAATTCATAAATCCAATCTGAAATAGTTGAGTTTGATGGTAAGCATTCTTACTGCATTAGTGTTGGAGAGAAAGGAAGACGTTCTCTATTTTTTTTCCTCTAAAGTTTCAGAGAAAAGAAAATGTTGAATAAAATAAAAACCATGATAATTCTTTTCTTTCATGTGGTAGGTAGTAATTAAGAGGTTACCTAAATTGGTTATAAAGCTATCACCAAACATGATGATTTATAAGTACAAAAATTATTGAACTAATGATCAACATTAATGGGATTGATTAAGTCCTGAAGTTTTTCTCTTGACCCTAGATTATCCACCCCCCCCCCCCCCCCAAAAAAAAAGCTTCATCAATAGAAGCCTACATTACATTACCACCATCTATGTGGCACACACGCGCAAGCACACATATAGAGAGAGGGAGGAGGGATTGCTAAGATTCAATACAAAGTCTTTATTTTATTTAGAATTTATTTTTAGTGTTAATCCACTTGAGTTAAGTCGAGCCTTAAACATAATATTTTTGAGTTTGTTTTTTAATTGAAGTAGGATGGTGATGTTTTCACCTCTTAGTGGAAGATGGTGATATGTTTATCTCGTAGTAAGAGAGGTGTGGTCTTATTAGGAGAAAAGAGTTACATGCAGAGAAGTTAAGAGAGAGGGAGAATTCTTTTTGGTGAGGTGGGGCATCTTTAAAAGCATCAGCCAAACTTATTGTTTAAGTTTTTTTTTTTTTTTTTTTGAATAGACTTATTCTCCTCTCCTTTTTTTTTTTTTTTTTAACTACCATTGATTGATTTAATTGATGCTTGTTTTGGATCTTATGCTAACATATTTTATGTACATTAAGTAGCATATTATTTTATACTATCAACATTAAAGCACAGGTTTGAATGGAAAGTTCATGCACCAACAAGTGAAGAATGATGTCAAAGCAAAAGATCCAGTCACTCATGTCATGATTTCACGATCGACATTGTGAGAAAGGGAAGAAAAAAATGCTACTTTTCATGTCACTAAAGACATTCCAAAAATTCAAGTACCTTGAATTTGTCATTGCTGAACTGTTCCCTAATGGTTAGTTGTCCCCAACTTGTTCCATCTCACGTTTTAATTATTACTCTTCAAAACAATGTATTATTATCATTGTTCTTACAAATACCTGTCGTAGTTGTTTTATTATGTTATATTACCATGCAAATCTATGCAGATGGACAATATTTTTAAAGAGAAGCTGGTTCCCTTGATGCTCATCCTTCTCTCTCTTTTCTACTCTCCTTTTTCCCATCCACTTGCGAAACTTGAGAGACCAAAGAACTTTGACACATCTACTTCCGGAAGGCAGACAAAATGTCAAGCACTATTGGACTTCAGAACCGAAAACAAGGCTACTTATCAACGGTCCCAGAGGAGAAAGTTAATAAAATGGACGTGGAAAGAGGATGGAGAAGTCAGGATCGGAAATTTAAAGCACAGGGTTGAAACTTGGTCTCATCTCTTCTGCAGAGTATTCCAAACTTTGACCATTATCAGGTTTATAGGCCTCTGCTCTGTGAGGCAAATATCTACACTTTGTCCCATTATGTTAAAGGGGTGTTTCATTGGAAAAAGTTGGGGGCTAGAATCGGAGGAAATGCTTAGTTGGGAAGAGTTGGGTCCAAAATCGGAACGAAAATGAATGACTTGATTGAAGGGAGCTTCATCTCGATTTTGATTTTAAGGTAGAATGAGAATGGCCTAATCTATCTAAAACTCAATTCCCACTCTTTTCTATGGATTCAAATTTTCATTCTGATTTCAATTTCGGTTTCGGTAACGAACCAAACACTTCAAAGGATTAGACCATTCTGATTCTAATTCCAATCCATTCCTATTCTCATTCTGATTTGATTCCGATCGCGAACCAAGTACCCTCGGAATAGAAATGGATTATTTTCATTCCAACCATTTGAATAGAAGTTCCATTCTGATTCTAATTCTAGGGACGGAAAGAGAATGGCACAATCTACCTCAAACTCAATTTCTATTCTATCCAAAGGATTCAAATTTTTATTTTGATTTCGATTCTGATCACGAATCAGACATTTTAGAGGATTTGGCCATTTTGATTCTGATTCTTATCACGGCAAAAAGAAGATTTATGAAACATTTGGTAACAGACTTGCATAACTTCAGACAGTAAATACTTTGTCACGACAAATGAAGATATCTGCAAGAAACATTTTAATGAGAAAATCTCCAATTTCTGTGATGCACTGAAGTAACATGGGCGAGCATCTTAGTTCAGCTATAATTCGTACATCAGATATGAGATGATAGACCTCATTAACTATCATAAACGCCTCAACGAGTGGGAACTAAAATATTTCTATGATGCGGTAACCAATACTACAAGCGAATTAGCTGAATGTCTCCAGGCAACAATAAATCTCACACTGAAACCAATATAACAGCATAAAAATGTTCCATTGGAACGGGCATCAAGTGATTAATCCCTGCTCATTGAAGCACAAATAATAGCAAATGAAAGGTCATAACCCAAACAAAATGCAGGCTTGTGTACATCTGATCATTCAACCAGAAGGTTTTCACTGGTAGAATTTAGAAACAATGATCGTCAGTCTCTAATGGTAGATGTACAGCAATTAACTCTCTGCATCTCAGTTCCAATGAACTTGTAAACCGTGAAGGATGGACAAGTACCTCATTTTCATAATTAACTGAATCAAAACTATAGCATTACACCTTATATTTCATCATTCAACCAGCACAATTTTTTTCACCAATTGAATTCTGAGAAACACAGAAACCCCGGCTTGTTATTGATACACACAACTCAATAAGCTTCCTATATCTTAGTTCAGATGAAAGTACAAAGTGAAAGGGTGGAGAATTACCTCCAGCTAATTACATGATTCAAGGTGCAGCATAATAAGCAAATGAAATGTGGTATCTTCTCCTGCTACCCGAATGTCCTTGTGGGACCATGGTTTTTCGAGTACACAGACATAAAGCAAGTTTTAAGGCTCTGTGATTGATGTGGCAGATTGATCCGAAGCAAGAAGCGACGAGGAAGCTTTCTCCAAGTTCCTCCTGGAAACGGATGATGAGCCACCCGTAGTTTGATATACACTTGATGAAGAGGTAACAGGAGCCGAGGCAACAAAAGTAGTGACATTGCTAGCACTCACAGTGCCACTAGTGATATTAACTGAACAATCCGTAGCCTTTGGAGCAGGAGGCCTCTCAATATCCATTATTCCTTCCAACATCTGCACCACTTTCCCCATGGATGGCCTCAGCGAGGGCTGCTCCTGGGTGCACCAGAAGCTCACCTGTACCGCCCTTTCCAGTTGTTCCATGTCCACTTCCTGCTCAGCGAGGCTCTTATCCATGATGTTTCTGACGTTCCCGTTTTCAAACTCTTCATACGCCCATATGGAAAACTTCTTCCTGCCGGTCTCTTCCGAGACGTCGAAGTTCCGCCGCCCACTCACAATCTCCAGCAACACCATCCCATAGCTATAAACATCAGACTTCGATGTGATCGGGAGATTTGCAAGCCATTCTGGAGCTAAGTATCCTCTAGTCCCCCTAACACTGGTCAGCGTCCGGTGCCGGTGGTCTTTGGGGTGTATCAGCTTTGCAAGACCAAAATCTGAGACCTTGGCATTGTAGTTCTCATCAAGGAGAATGTTCTCCGGCTTTATATCGCAGTGGACAATGCAATCCCGGCACTCTTCATGCAGGTAAGTGATCCCTCTTGCAGTCCCTATGGCCACACTGAAGCGAGCCGCCCAATTTAACTTCCCCGACGACTCCTTAGAGAAGAGGAAATAATCCAATGAACCATTTTTCATGAACTCATAAACCAGCAACCTGTGCCGTCCCTCGGAACAAAAACCAATCAACCTGACCAGATTCAAGTGGTGGGTGCTGCTAATGGTGGCCACCTCCATCCGGAACTGCTTCTCCCCTTGCTCGATCCCCTCAAGCTGCTTCACCGCAACAACGGTCCGGTTTGGAAGGTCCCCCCTATAAACAGCTCCGAAGCCCCCCGACCCAAGCTTCTGTTTAAATCCCTTTGTCGAACGATGTAGCTCTCTAAATGAGAACTGCACGGGAGCACCGGAAGCATACTCAAGAAGTGCATACTGAGCTGATGAAGGGCCATACTTAGTACTGTTCTGGCAGAAGCACCAATACAGCCCCCACTCCAAAGCCATCAACCCCAAGATAGTGCCCAACACCACGAGAGCCACCACCCAACCTTTCAATTTAGAGGAATTCTTCTGGATATTGTCCGAAGCCGACGAGGGCTGGTTCGGAATAGCCGGAGCACAGACCTTGACGAATGAAGTGCTCGGGAGAGCCGGAGACTGATACCCACTAACAAAATTTGATACCTTTAGGTAGCAATAGCCAGACCCATCAGCAAGGGAGGTGGAAGCAACACAAGAACTGCCCGAAAGGCAGTTCAACCGGCATGCCGTGATCCCGACAAAGAACCGCTCGGTCGTGATATCCGGCGGGTACGTCAAGAACAGAGAATTATCCAATTGAAGCATGGTAGAATTCCCGGGGCAATCTTCGATCGCAACCTTCCTCGTACACCCCTTCCGGCTATCATTCGGGTCGACCAGCACAAAATTCTCCGACGGGCAGCCGCAGACCGGAGATGTATCGTTGTAGCTACAAATTCCCATGTTGCCGCACCAGCCGAAGACGTCGCACTGGTCCGCCACGGCCGACCACCGGTCGATAGGGCTGGTGCTGCCACTGTCGACACTGTAGGCCCTCAAATTCCCATCAGTATCCAACCTCACGAACCGCATCGCCACGCCACTCTCACCATAATCGCTGCTATAAGCTATGACAACCGAAGTCGAGAGCGATTGATCAGAGAGGGAAACAATTCCATTGGTCAGGAGGGTCAAGACCGGGGAAGTAAGGGTTTTATTGGCAGTAAATGATGAATTGAATCCCTGATTGAAGTAAAAAACGCTGTCGTTCCAAGTGAGGGTGAGGTTTCCAGTAGCATTAAGAGAAAAAGAGTAGATCCCGGACCTCAGAGTCTGGCCAAGGGTGAAATTTTGAGTCTGGACGATTGTGTCGGTGGGGTGGTTGAAGCTTTGCCAGACGGAGCCGCTGCCGTTATTGAGGACGAGGTTGCCGGTCTCGCTGAGGGAGGCAGCGGTGACGCCTTTGCCGGAGGTGTTGGACTGCCAGACAACGGCGCCAGAGCCGTTGGTCAGGCGGAGGTCGCCGTCGGAGCGGAGCTGGAGGGAGGCGGCGGAGTCAACCGCTGCGGGGTTGGTGTCGGCGCCGACGGCGGTCCAGACGCGGATCGCACCGGAGTAGGTGATGGCCGCGAGATAGAGGGAGGGGTTATCGGGGTCGGAGACGAAGCCGAGGGAGAAGGTCTTGTTGTCGGAGGTCCAGGAGGAGTTGGTGGGGCTGAGGGTGGAGCCCAGGGCGATGTCGGCGAAATCGGCGAGGGGGAGGCGGCCGAG
>QRFJ01002298.1:237381-270085 GCA_006176705.1 Cocos nucifera
ATGACCATGTATGATATGGAGGAGGTGGAGAAGTATAAATTATATGATATAATTGAGATTGAGGGCTATAATAGAAATGCACAACAGACAATAGTAAATTGGGTAACATGCATTATGCCCGAGGAGAAATTTTAATGCTCATGTCTAATGTTTGAATTCAACAGCATTCTATGTGCTTATGTATTAAAAGTTTTGATTAGTTTAAAAATTCATCGTATTGCTGCATATTATATATTAAAATATTGGATAAAATCTGTCAAAGAAGAAGATGCTGATACGACACATGGTGTATATGAAGTTTAGGATATGACATTAAAAACTATAAGATTCAATGAGTTATGTAAAAAACTTTTGAAATTAGTATATGATAGCTGTATATTCTATGAAACATATGATCTTGTCATAAATAATGTGGAGTCCATCATTGAAAAAGTTTCTTCACCGAAGAAGAACCTATGGACAGAAAAAGTATAACAGATGAGAAGATAGTTATAATAGAAGTTAGCCAAGCAAATGATAATTCTGCAATACTTAAAGATCCTCCTGTTTCTAATTGTAAAGGTCGTAAAAAGCTCAGTAGGTTCAACCATCCAATGAAGGTTACAGTGAAAAAACAACGGACATGCAAGAATGTCGTCAAAAGGATCATAATATTCGAACATGCAAGACAAATGTTAGTAAAAACTACATCTTGATAATTATTTTATATTTATTTTATTTTAGCAAAAACTTTTTTTGTAATTTATGGATGGTTATACTTTGAGCAGGTAGATGATTTTGAAGCCTACATCAGCAGTTTATCTGAGGATGAGTAATTCGGCAACCATATAGGCTCACCAATTGATAAGTACCATAAATTCACCAATAAAAATATTAATTTATTAATTAATTAATATTAATTTTTAAAAATTAATGATCAATTTATATATATTTTTAAAAAATTAATATTTTTATTAATTAAAAAATTAATTAAAAAATAATAAAAATTTAAAAATAAAATTTTATAATTAATGAAAAGAGCTCATTTTTTTATCATAATAAAATAAATTTTGAGCAAAATAAAGCTAAAATGGAGAAGATATGAATTTTTTAAAAAATAAAATAAATAAAAATTAAAAAAAATAACATACGGCTCAACCGACTCAAGTCGTTGCGCCATATCAGTCAGTGTATTCAAATGCATTGAGCCAAGCCAACAAGCCAGCATGCAAAACCAGCCAAACCAAACCGACTCAGTCATGGAAGCCATCAGTCGGTCCACGATCCAGGCGTGGACCGCTAGCTCAGCAGAAGACAGCGAATCACGGAGCGACACATGGTGGACCTAGACCCTTAAAGGATTTACAGAAAATCTATCATGGCTCACAGGATATTTTGGTCTTTTCACTCGACAACAAGAGCGCTGATTGGTTGCAGTCTTTGGAATGCTCGGTCCATGCGGTTCATGAAAATAGTAAAGGTGCGATCGAACGACTACAGTAGCTTGCGATCAAGATCAAATGACTGTGGTTATTTTTGGATTTGATTCAGCTTCAAACTTTATGCGGATCACCATCCAATGGCAGCGCATGATCCAAGGGATGATCTAACGATCCAGAATACTCCCGACGGTGATCAAGACTCCAGATGCACGATCAATAGCCAGATTTTCTCCATCAATATGCGATCAACGGTCTGAATTTAATCCGACCTAATTTGAGTCGATACGCATCTGATTTTGATGATTTTTGGTCCGTTGGATTTCTATCAAAGGCTTGATTTTATCCAGAGTAGTAGAATTTATTCAGGACTCCTTTTAATCTAATTTTCACTCAAATTTCTTCATATTTTGACGATGAAAGGGCTCCCCAGTCCCACATTGCCCAGTAGCTCTATAAAAAGGACCCCAAGCCTCTAGAAATCAACATCTCTGATCAAAGTGAAACTTTGATACAGGGTGAAGCCAAGCTCTAAGTTAATGGCTGCTTCGAGGCAATTGGTGTCGAGAGAAAAAGCTGGGCTTCTACACCATCTTTCCACCAATGCCAATCCAAGATCAGAGATCAGGCTATTTTATTTTATCTTTTTTTTTCTTTTTAAATTTTATGTATTTAAATTCTAAAATTTTAATTAATATAAATTTTATTTTTTTGTACTTTGATTTTAGCTTTTTATTTTTATTATAATTTAATTTCTATACTTTAATTATTGTTCTTTATTTTACTGCAAGTAGATGCTAAGATCTAATTAATAGATCTTAGTACCAAATTTATTTTTCTACATAATTTAATTTTTACTTCATAATTTTAATTTTTAATTTTTGACTTTAAATTCTATTTTTAATTTTTTTAAGAAAATTAAAAATTTTAAATCTAAAAATATTATCTTTTCTATGGATTCGATCCGACTCACTACTATCTACATATTTTTAATTATTTTAAGAAGTCAGACTAAATTGATAAACATGTGTCTTAACGACAACATCGTGTTCTTATCAAGCTTTTGGCACCGTTGACGGAGAAGACATGAAAATTAAATTTTTGATTTCTTTGATTTTTTATAAAAAAATTTTAAATATTGCTTACTAACTTTTTATTTATTTATTTTATAGAAAAAAGAGAAAAGAAAAAAAAAGAAGAGAAAAGGAAGAAAGCATCTAATCTTGGTGAGATCAATCCTAACTCTAGTCCTCTTTTCTTTTTATTTATTTATTTACTTTATTTTTAAATTAATTTAAAAAATATCTATTTAAACCTAATTAAAAGTCTCATGATAAAATTAAAAATTCTAACTATTTAGAGCATGCATCATATTAGTTTTATTTTTTTCTGTTGACTGCTAGAGGTAAGATAAGCTTTTCAGAATTCAATTAGTTGCATGCATCTAGTTTAAATTACATAAAATCCTTTGATTGAAATTTTTTTATACATATTTATATTAAACCAAATTAAGGGCACAACCCAATTAAATAAGATAAGATGGAAATTTGATCATCCTTCCTTGGCCCACAAATAACCAACCAGCATCCGGCATTGACCTAAGCCTTTAATTTTAAAATCAATTAGATATTAGCCCTAGGAACTCGAGCTCAATAGGACAAGAAATTCTAAGAGTTGAACTAGGTTAGGATTAGTCAATTTGACTGATATCTAGAAAAGTGGTTCAGGGACGACTGGGCCTAAAGAAAGATGGTTTCTAATTGGTTTCGTTAGCTTACCTGACCAAGTATAATTGGTATCTAAGGCAAGCAATGGAAAGACTCCCACCGACCTTACACTTATCTGGCCAGTTGACTGGTTGATCCTATACTTGGAGGGCTCGAAGGTGACCTTAATAGTTAGGAGCTGTCTAGATTTAGGATAATCCTTAGTCATGATTGATTGACCAACTTGATTACTAATCAACATCAAATCAAATTAAACCTAATTCTTCTCTCTCTTCTCAGTTCTAGGACTTCTTAGGACCTCTTCTTTAGAACTTTTACTTTTTTATCTTTTTTTTCTTCAAAAATAAAATAAAATAAATTTTAAAAAAAAGATTGAGGATATTGAGAATATAGTGAATTCTCCAACATCCGTGTGGAGAAAGATTTTAGGTCGACTAGTCAAAACGGATTTAGTTTCTGTTTCAGACCCTCCAACCTCAACATCCATAATGGATTTAGCAAATCAGCCTCAGCCTCAAATCCTTAAGGACTTATGTTATCCAGTCGGTTTCATCTAACCCTCTTGTATCAGGTTGCCCCAACCCATAGCAAACAACTTTGAAATTAAACCTCAAATAATTAATATGCTTCCAAAATTCATGAAAATAGAGGATGCATATATATTCATTAAAAAATTTGAAGAGGTTTGTGCAACCATGAAACTACAATAATTATCAGAGGATGAAATCAAACTAAGATTAATCAATTTTGTTCTTAAGGATAATGCCAAAAAGTAGCTTTATAGTCTTTCAAATCAATCTATCACGATCTGGGAGGACTTTGTGAGAATATTCTTAAAAAAATATTTTTCTCATCATAAAACAGCTAGAATTAGAAATGAAATAAACCAATTCTATCAACTAGCTAGTGAATTATTTTGGAAATACTTCGATCGATTCAAGAACCTCTTGATCTAATGCCCACACCATGAAATAAAAACTTGGAGACTATGCCAAATAATTTATGAAGGATTGGATTCAAATTTTCGAACAATGCTAGAGTTCATGTGCCAGGGATAATTTATGTACAAAAAACCAAATGAAGCTTGACAATTTTTAGAAGACCTAGCCGAAAAAAGTTTATAATGAAAAATAACTAGAAAACCAAAAAAATCCACACCTTCAAGAGGTGGAATTTACCAAATTCAAACCTTCCTAGCTGCAGAAGCTAAAATTGCAACTTTGACACATAGGTTAGAGGCCTTAGAACTTCATAGGTCAACCAGTGTAAATCAAGTGTCTGCACCCATGTGCAACGGATGCAATGCACCAGACCATGTCCTCAAGAAATGTTCCATCCCAATGAACCAATTAGATAATGGATGTGCATAAGTGAATGCCACATATCAGAGACCATTGAACAATCCCTATGCACCCACCTATAACCTAGGTTGGAGGAATCATCCAAATTTTTCATGATCACAAAACCTAAATGCAGACGGTCCAAGTTTCAATCAACAGAACCCAAAGCCTAATCCTATGATAAACACCCTGCCACCACCAGACTTTAATATTAATGAAAAGAAACTTAGTTCTTTAGAGAAAAATCTGAAAATCCTAGCCAAATCTAATGCTGACACCAATACCACCTTAAGCAATTTTATGCAAATCACGGGCTAAATTTTGAATTCAAATTCTCAGGCCATAGCTCGCTTAGAAATGCAAATGAGTCAGCTAGCATCTACCATAAGTGAACGTGAACGAGGTAGGCTACTTAGCCAACCTCAGCCCAACCAAAGGAATCAAAATAGTAGACCATCCCAAGAAAACCAGGTTAATCAAGTTAATGCTATTCATTTCTTTAGATTAGAAAAATAAGTGAATAATAAGGTAAATACACCTGACACTAGAGAAAACTATGCTGAGTCTATTGAGTCACCCAACGAATAATCTATCTTACAAACTTAAGCTTCTGAAACTGATAGTGCACCAAATTAGATGCCCATAATCTTTAGAGCTTCTTTTCCGAATCGATTAAGGTCTAATAAACAATTAAAATATTTAGACAAAATGTTTGAGGTATTTAAGCAAGTTTAAGTAAATATTCCTCTACTAGACATGATCCAACAAGTTCCAACTTATACCAAATTCTTAAAAGACCTTTGCAGCAAGAAAAAGATGACTAACGTACTAAAGAGAGCTTTCTTAGCAGTAAGTGTGAGTTCATATTTGTTAAGTCATATACCTATAAGTACAAGAACTTAGGTTCTCCAATAATTTCATGTGTCATAGGAGAAACCCATATTGAGAAGGCGTTACTTGATTTAGGAACTAGTGTAAATATTTTGCCCTATTCAGTTTATGAGCAATTAGGATTGGGAAAGCTTCAGCCAACAGGGATCACATTATAATTAGTAGACCGATCTTTTAGGATCCCCAAGAGAATGGTAGAAGATGTTTTGATTAAAGTTAAAAATTTTATCTTTTCAGTTGATTTTGTCATTTTGGAGATCGAGCCAATATCAAATCTTAAGGGTCAAATTTTAGTAATTTTAGGAAGACCATTCCTAACTGCTGCTAATGTTAAAATCAATTATCGGAATGGACTTATGAAACTATCTTTTGGAAACATGACTATCGAGCTGAATATTTTCAATTTGGAATAGGAATCTACTAAGCATGCTAATGTAAGTATAGTCCAAGATGAAATTTATGAACCCATAGACATTAGCGATGAGGAAGTCGATCTTGAATCTAGTATCTAGCCAACTCATGAATATGAGAACATAAATAAAATACTTGGAGATAATAAAAATGATCAGAGATGGGAGCCTCCCACTAAACCATCACCTGAGTCATCAAAAAAAGAGGCACCCAAAGTAGAGTTGAAACCCCTCCCTGAGCACCTCAAGTATATATATTTAGGTCCAGAGAAAACCTTGCCTGTAATTATTGCATCAGACCTGAATCCTAACCAAGAGAAAAAATTATTAGCAGTCTTAAGAGAAAATCGAGAAGCAATAGGCTGGACCATGACAGACATTAAAGGAATAAGCCCTTCCATAGTTCAATATAAGATACACCTAGAGGAACAGATTAGTACTGAAGCTAACCGCATAGAAGAATCCAAGCCAGAAACTAGTACTGATGCTAGTTCCAGTTTAAACGAGATAGACAGAAAAAAAAGAGAATAGATAATTTATCCAAAACTTATAAACCTAAAAGCCTATTTTCTTCAATCCTAGAAGCCGGTTCTTCTTACAAAAATTAAGAGGCATATAATGAAGAGTCAACGGAGTTATTTAAGCAAGATCACATTAATTTACCTTTAGAATTAAAATCATCTTTTATCACCATTTCAGCACCCATTGAATCAAACTTAACTCCTAATACAAAAACTCCATTCATGAGTATTTTAGAAGAATAAATAGAAAAAATTCTTATTAAACATAGGTCTGAGAATGAGATCATAAATTATATTCCTAAAATTAACAATGATTATATTAATAATGAGATTATAAATCAACTTTCTAAGATTGGTAATCCAAACCATTGAAATTTATCAATCCAATATTTGACACAAGATAGTAAGCTGCATTGTGTTTGACTGAAGACGGTAAACTTAGCACTTATTGGGAGGCAACCTAATATTTAATTTTTTTTAGTTTAATTTATCTTTTTAGTTAATTTTTTTAGAATAATTTGAATAAGTTGGAGGAAGAGCTTAAACTTTCAAAGGCATATGCTGGACAAAAATATACTGAGTCATATTCTTTCATGTTCTTTATTATATCTTTTATTTTTTCTTCTTCATTGAGGATAATATCGATTAAGTTGGGAGAGAGAAAAATAAAAATTTTAAAATTTTAAGTCCTCAAGAAAAGTTAGTATTTAGTATTTAGACATCTGATTATGCTTAAGAATTAAATTAAACTAAGTATTTTTAAAAGAAAATTGATACACAGATTAGAGAATCTGAGGAATCAAGTATTAAAAAAATTCAATAAAGAGTTAAGTTTAGAATATATATTTTTTTTTGAGTATTTCTAATTTTTTCTACTAGCATCAAAGAAAAATTTACTTTTTATGGGCTTGTGTAGGATAACTATACATTTCTCTATATAAAAAATTAAATAAAATAGTTTTTAAGTACTTCTCATTAAGTAATCAGGCCTCTTTGCTTAAGTAAGCATTGAGTTTCGCATCAAAAGATGGGAAGGACAAAGAAATTCGTTGTAAAATTACTCTTAACTTATAGTCTATTTGATTCGAGCTAGTAAGTCTGAGAGATATTCTGTACCTAATATCTTAAAGCAAACTGATTTGGAAGTTATTGACCCAAAACTCGCTACATGGATCAAATAGAAAGCTTAAGGAATTAAGACACTCAATAATGATATAATGTTAAAAAAAATATATTAGTTTTCTACCGAGTAATCGAATTTCGTTGCCTAAGTAAGCAATAATATTCGCATCAAAAAGTGAGCAATGTGAAAATAAAAATTAATAAATAAAGGATGGAAGTAGCAATACACTTATCTATACGAAAGTTTAGACAAATCAGAGATAAAGATGGGATAATTTAGAAAAAGCTCGAAAAAATTTAATATTTTTTACTTAATTTTTTTATTGATAAGTATTAATACCCTAATGATATGTCTCACTTATACTCTACTAAATATCAATGGCCATTTTGAAAACTACTTAGATAAAATTTGAAACTCTAAAGTTAAAAAGGTATTTAAAACTAAATTTTTTTTTTACTCGAGGACGAGCAAAGCTTAAGTCGGGGGGTGTGATAAGTACCATAAACTTATCAATAAAAATATTAATTTAATAATTAATTTATATTAATTTTTAAAAATTAATGATCAATTTATATATTTTTAAAAAATTAATATTTTTATTAATTAAAAAATAATAGAATTAAAAAATAAAATTTTATAATTAATAAAAAGAGCTCATTTTTTTATCATAATGAAATAAATTTTGAGCAAAATAGAGCTAAAATGAAGAAGATATAAATTTTTAAAGAATTAAAATAAATAAAAATTAAAAGAAAAATAACATACGACTTAGCCGGCTTAAGTCGCCGTGCCATATCAGTCGGCGCATTCAAATGCATCAAGCCAAGTCGATAAGCCAGCGCGTCAAGCCAATCGAGCTAAGCCGACTCAGTCGCGGAAGCCGTCAACAGATCCATGATCTAGGTGTAGACCGTCAGCCCAACAGAAGATAGCGAATCATAGAGCGACACATGGTGGATCTAGACCTTTAAAAGGTTCATAAAAAATCTATCATGGCTCATAGGGCATTTTGGTCTTTTCACTCGGCAACAAGAGCACTGATTGGTTGTGGTCTTTAGAATGCTAGGTCCATGAAAATAGTAAAGGCATGATCGAACGACTGCGATAGCTTACGATCAAGATCAAATAGCTGTGGTTATTTTTGGATTTGATTCAGCTTCAGACTTCATGTGGATCGCTATCCAACGGTAGCGCATGATCTAGGGGATGATCCAACGATCCAGAATGCTTCCGACAGTAATTAGGACTTTGGATGCACAATCAGTGATCAAATTTTCTCCATCAATGCATGATCAATGGTCAGAATTTAATCCGATCTAATTTGAGTCGATATGCATTCGATTTTGATGATTTTTGATCCATTGGATTCCTATTAAAGGCCAGATTTCATCCAGAGCAGCAGAGTTCATCCAGGACTCCTTTTAATCCAATTTTTACTTAAATTTCTTCATATTTTGATGATGAAAGAGCTCCTCAGTCCCACATTGCCTAGTAGCTCTATAAAAAGGACCCCAGGCCTCTAGAAATCAACATCTTCAATCAAAGTGAAGCTTTGGTATAAGGTGAAGCTAGGCTCTAGATTAATGGCTGCTTTGAGGCAAGTGGTGCTGAGAGAAAAAGCTAGACTTCTACACCATCTTTCCACCAATGCCAATCCAAGATCAGAAATTAGACTATTTTATTTTATTACTTTTTTATTTTATGTATTTAAATTCTAAAATTTTAATTAATATAAATTTTATTTTTTTTATACTTTAATTTTAGCTTTTTATTTTTATTATAATTTAATTTTTATACTTTAATTATTATTCTTTATTTTACTGTAAGTAGATGCTAAGATCTAATTAGTAGATCTTAGTACTAAGTTTACTTTTCTGTATAATTTAATTTCTACTTTATAATTTTAATTTTTAATTTCTAACTTCAAATTCTATTTTCAAATTCTTTTTTTAAAGAAAATTAAAGATTTTAAATTTAAAAACACTATCTTCTTCGTGGATTCGATCCGACTCACTGCTATCTACGTATTTTTAATTATTTTAAGAAGTCGGACTAAATTGATAAACATGGTGTCTTAACGACAATATCGTATTTTTATCACCAATGTTTTAGAATCCATTGTTATAATTTTGTTATGATAGATTTTATGTTTTGAGTTAGATAGATTTTATTTATAAATGATCTATATGATTTGTCCCATCTAGATGTACAGATAATGAATATATGACTCCTACAGAACAATATTGGTATATACAAGTTTGTTGTTTGTGATTATTGCAATGGATATGATGATATTTGAATTTATTATAAATTTATTTATTAAAAAAAAACTTAAATTATGGTAGGATAAACATAAACTTGAAATAATAAATACAAACTATCCAGGTTGCTCAGTCTGTTAAGAAATTATGGTAGGATAAACACACAAATTGCTCTATATAAACTCGATATAATAAATAAAAACTCATATAATAAATAAAAACTCTAAATAATAAACACAAATCCTAGAAGATCAGAATGATTTAAAAGTTGCAAATCTTGGAATCCTTCATAATAAACACTAAGTCCTGCTGAAATAAGGATAAAGCATCGGATAAACATAAATTTGAAATAATAAACGAAGATGGCACAAATCGGTAGTTAGTGAAATTATGGTAAAGATAAACATAAGTTAAACTGCCTATTATTGAATAATAAATAAGATAAACAGAAACTATTCCGAATAAATACAAACTCGATTGGAGTTCAAAAATTAAATGATCCAAGCAACAAGACAAATGAGGATAACACTAAGTCTTGTCAAAATAAGCACAAAGTATCGAAAAATAAATACAAGCTCGAAATATCTATATATAAATGGGCTCAGGATAAACACAAACGACCGAGAATAAACATAAACCATTCGTTATTAAAATCATGGCAGGATAACACATACAAACTCTCTATAATAAACTTCAAATAATAAACTCAAACCCTTGTTCATCCGGACTTGGTTCAAAAATAATGCTAATACTATTTTCTAAAGTATTGGAAGATAAATACAAACTCGAAATTATAAACAAGAATAAATATAAGCTATTGAAAATGGAAGATTAAACATAAACTCTATATAATAAAAAAACCTCGAATAATAAACACAAATCCAAAGATGATAAATAGAAACCATCCCAAGATACAATACTAATTCCTAAGTCATATAAAAGTAACTTTATCGAAAGATAAATAATAATAACGATGAACCATGACTCTTATATTAAGGGATCCACACCTAGGCGCATTAAGAGTGAAGTTGCCTTGCCTTCAGGGATGGTTCAGGTGCATGGGCCTTCTTCAGCCATGGTGTAAGGATCTTGCATGACTTCAGGCATGGTGTAAGGATCTTGCATGAGACCACGCTGATGCCACGCTATAGTGAATCCATCACTCAACACTCATGATCGTATAGAAAATCCGTGATCCAACCCCCAACCTCATGACCCGCCAAAGAAGTCGCCTTCAAAGGCGCCTTTAACTTCATGAAAGGTGCCTTCAGGGGTTCGATGACCGTGACACCGTAATGGACCTGCTATAGTGAAAGGAACGAGGTTCGATGATCGTGTTAGATCGTGATCGACCCGCTACAGTGAAGAAGTCACAATCAGACCGAAAGTCATCTTTTGAAAGAATGAAGGCGCCTTCATTCTTAATAAAGGTGCCTTCAAGCCGGTTCAGGGATGGTTTAAAGGAGGTTTCAAGCGGGTTATGGTCCATCGATGCACCGAATTTTTGGCAAATTTTAAAATCTAACTAAACACACCATCAAATACCTCACTCTCATCTTTTCCCTTCGCATGATTTCGTCGCTCCCAAATCCCCTAGCTACCATGTCCAAACCCATCTCTTTGTCGGCTCGCAAATCTTAAATCTCAAACTAAAAACTTCTTCTCCACCTCCTTCTCATCTCCTTACCTCCTTCTCATCTCCACCTTGTCATCTCTTTCTCAGTATGGCTCCGAAGATGCATCTTCCTCAACGTCAAAGAGCAAGCAGAAGTGAAGAAAGTAGAAGGAGAATGAAAGCGAGAGAAACAAGCCCATCTACATTACCTCTTCAAAAAAGTTCGGCTACATTCTTTCTGCTCGCATTGTAGATATGGATTTTTTAGATTCATAAAAATTTTGGATCGCAAATTTGATTAGGGGTGTGGGATGGAAATTTATATGCACAACAGAAGCCCCTATTTTCATGGAATTAGTTAGAGAGTTTTATCAGAATATTTCATTTGGAGAAAATGATACTGTATCATCTATAGTAAAAAAAAATTTAATTTTGATGATGATATACCTAGAGAAATTTTAAAACTTTCAACTAAAGGTGACTTGTTAGATAGTCCACCAGATAAAAGTGTAAGAATAGAAAATGTTCTTCAAGTGAAGGATAGTGGTCAATTTCATAAAATTTATGCTCAAAATTTAAATGTTAAAATGAGACTCCTCCATATCATTATTTGCTGGATTATACAACCTAGAGCTGGAGGATTTGATATTGTAATGGATAAAGATTTAACTATTATGTATCATGTAGTGCAGTGCATTCCATTTAATCTTCCAAAATTGATTATCAAGGCTATGCAAGAGGCTATGACTAAAGTACAAATATTTTTACCTTATGCAATGATTTTAACTTATATTTTTAAATATTTTGAGGTAAGATTTCAAAAAGAACAATCAACAAAATTAGACAGAGGTAGTAAAATCAATAAAGGAGCTCTAAATAGAGTGCAATGGTTTAAAAGTGATGGACAATGGATTAGAAAAAGTGGAAGTAGAGATATTGAGGATAGTTTTTCAGTCGAGGAAGAGAGATCTCATTTTAGTAGGGGTGCAGGACCATCTACGAGAAATTTTGATAATCAAATCAGAATGACTTTAGATCTAGTCAATGCCATCGCTCGAGAGGTTACATCTATTCTTCAATCCTCTCATTCCTTAGGAGAAAGTTCTGTATGGATTGATCAGGTTGGTGCAGAGAGTTCTTCATTTGATGAAAAATTAGATAATTTAATTTTAATTATTCAGAATATTCATAATTTAATCTTTCATATCGAAGAATTAGAGAGAAATCTATCTTATACTGACATGCAACATCAGCTTTCTAAGGTAATCTGTACTCTTAGAGTCCTTTAGATTGTAGTACAGAGAGATAGGTGGGATAGAAAGACAAAATATTCTCTCTACTGGATTGGTAATAGTTTGTAAGACTGTTGCCCAAATCGGCCAATAAATGAATATACTTATTCCGAATCTTCCAAATCAAACTCAACTCAGTCAGTCTTCTTCTACTCGGCCATCCTCCTCTGGACCATCCTCATCTAGCCCTACTCCTACAGGCCGAGGTATAGTTTTTCAAGGCAAAACCCATCGCTATCGTCCCACTGTGCAAGCTGATCCTAAGAATTAGAGTATCTGCTGTATCATGTCTATATTTATGATGATGTAATATTTTATATTTTGGATTTTAGGTTATGTGATGTATTATAATATTTTATATTTTATATTTTTGGTTATGCCATGTATTATGTTATGTGTCAGTATTTATATTTGTATGAAACATAGTTTCTATTAAATAATTTATATTCATGAAGTCAGACAATTATTATATGTGCAGAAAAAAATGAATGAAATGTAGTGAAAGCAATGCTTGATATCATAGACAACGTCGGATGGTTTGTGAAATAGTACAGGTTCGAAGTTGGTTTATATTTATTATTTTGTGTTTGTATTTATTCTAGAATGATTTGTGTTTATTGGATGGTCTGGCTCTAGAGCAATTTTGGTCAGTTTATATATATTTATTATTTAGTTTTAGTAATTATTATTTGATTTTTATCCATAGTGCAATGGAGTTTGTATTTATACGGTATTTTATCCGTGGTGCAATAGAGTTTGTATTTATTCTGCAGTATTTATTCTAGAGTAGTTTATCCTCAATTTATTTATTATTTAAGAAGAGTTCCATCTGGGATCATGATCTGAATATATATTTATTTTATAATATTTATATTTATTTCAATAGAGTTTGTATTTATTATATCATGTTTATATTTATCCTGCATAGTTTGTATTTATTCTTGATATTTTTTATTTATTCAATATTATTATTTAGTTTTTATATTTTTTTTAGATTGATTTATGTTTATTTGAGCATAGTTACGTTTATCTTTTTTTATCCATCTAGAATTATGGATCTAAGTTTTAAATTTATACCGTAATGTTTGTGTTTATTTCAATAGAATTTGTGTTTATTATGTCCTGTTTGTGTTTATCCTACATAGTTTATATTTATTCTTGATATTTTATGTTTATTCAATGTTATTATTTAGTGTTTATTTTTTTTAGATTGTATTTATTTGAGCATAGTCTTTTTTTATCCATTTGAAATCATGGATTCAAGTTTGTATTTATTTCATAATGTTTGTATTTATTTCAATAGAATTTGTGTTTATTATATCCTATTTATATTTATCCTACATAGTTTGTATTTATTCTTGATATTTTATGTTTATTCGATGTTATTATTTAATAATTATTTTTTTAGATTGATTTATATTTATTTGAGCATAGTCTTTTTTTATCCATCTGAAATTATGGATCCAAGTTTGTATTTATTCCATAATATTTGTATTTATTTCAACAGAGTTTATATTTATTACATCTTGTTTGTGTTTATCCTACATAGTTTGTATTTATTCTTAATATTTTATATTTATTCGATGTTATTTTTTAGTGTTTATATTTTTTTAGGTTGATTTATATTTATTTGAGCAAAGTTAGTATTTATCTTTTTTTATCCATCTAGAATCATGGATCCAAGTTTTAAATTTATACCATAATGTTTATGTTTATTTCAATAGAGTTTGTATTTATTATATTATGTTTGTATTTATCCTACACAGTTTGTGTTTATTCTTGGTATTTTATATTTATTTGATATTATTATTTAGTTATTATTTTTTTAGGTTGATTTGTGTTTATTTGAGCATAGTCTTTTTTATCCACCTAAAATCATGGATCCAAGTTTGTATTTATTCCATAATGTTTGTGTTTATTTCAATAGATCGTGTTTATTATATCCTATTTGTGTTTATCCTGCATAGTTTATATTTATTCTTAATATTTTTTATTTATTTGATGTTATTATTTAGTAATATTTTTTTTAGGTTGATTTGTGTTTATTTGAGTAGAGTTAGCATTTATCTTTTTTTATCCATCTAGAATTATGGATCTAAGTTTTAAATTTATATCATAATTTTTATATTTATTTTAATAAAATTTATATTTATTATATTATGTTTGTATTTATCTTGCATAGTTTATATTTATTCTTGGTATTTTATGTTTATTAGATGTTATTATTTAGTTTTTATTTTTTTTAGATTGATTTATGTTCATTTGAGCATAATCTTTTTTTATCCACCTAAAATCATGGATCCAAGTTTGTATTTATTCCTTAACGTTTGTATTTATTTCAACAAAGTTTGTATTTATTATATCCTATTTATATTTATCCTGCATAGTTTGTATTTATTCTTGATATTTTATATTTATTCGATATTATTATTTAATTTTTATTTTTTTTAGATTGATTTGTATTTATTTGAGTAGAGTTGGTGTTTATCTTTTTTTATCCATCTAAAATCATTGATCCAAGTTTTAAATTTATACCATAATATTTATATTTATTTCAATAGAGTTTGTGTTTATTATATCCTGTTTACGTTTATCCTGCATAATTGATGTTTATTCTTGATATTTTATATTTATTCGATGTTATTATTTAGTTTTTATTTTTTTAGATTGATTTGTATTTATTTGAGCATAGTCTTTTTTTTATCTACCTAGAATCATGGATCCAAGTTTGTATTTATTCCATAATGTTTGTATTTTTTTCAACAAAGTTGTGTTTATTGTATCCTATTTATATTTATTTTTGATATTTTATATTTATTTGATGCTATTATTTAATTTTTATATTTTTTTAGATTGATTTATGTTTATTTGAGCAGAGTTAGCATTTATCTTTTTTTATCCATTTAGAATTATAGATGCAAGTTTAAAATTTATACCATAATGTTTGTATTTATTTTAATAGAGTTTGTGTTTATTATATCATGTTTGTATTTATCCTGCATAGTTTGTATTTATTCTTGGTATTTTATGTTTATTCGATGTTATTACTTAGTTTTTATTTTTTTAGATTGATTGATGTTTATTTGAGCATAGTCTTTTTTTTATCCATCTAGAATCATGGATTCAAGTTTGTATTTATTCCATAATGTTTATGCTTATTTTAATAGATTTTATGTTTATTATACTCTATTTGTATTTATCCTGCATAGTTTATATTTATTCTTGATACTTTATATTTATTCAATATTATTATTTAATTTTTATATTTTTTAGATTGATTTATATTTATTTGAGCAGAGTTAGCATTTATCTTTTTTTATCCATCTAGAATCATGGATCCAAGTTTTAAATTTAAATCATTTATTTTAATAGAGTTTGTATTTATTATATCCTATTTGTGTTTATCCTATATAGTTTGTGTTTATTCTTGGTATTTTATATTTATTTGATATTATTATTTAGTTTTTATTATTATTTAGTTTAAATTTTTTTAGATTGATTTAAGTTTATTTGAGCAGAGTTAGCATTTATCTTTTTTAATCTTGTTTTAATCCACCTTGGCGAAGATCATTTATTCCTACATAGTTTGTATTTATTTCAACAAAATTTTTATTTATTATATCAAATTTATTTATATTTATCTTGCATAGCTTGTGTTTATTATCTCCTCTTTGATCCATTTATCTATTCATTCTCTATTTCATCGTAAACACACAAACAAAAATAATCGAGAAAAAATTAATGTAAACTAACTTCAGAAATAATTCTCACATCAGCGAAACAAATATCCATATTGAACATATCAATAAACAACCTGTAAGAAATTTTAAAGAAACATGAACATATATAAAAAAATCTAAGTTGATCCTACTGAATATTTGTATACACAGCAATATTCATCACTTGTTACTGAATATTTGTATACACAATAGTTTCACTATACTAAATAAATTTTTTGATAGAAAATAAATTTAAACTAAATTTTTGATTCTCCTATTACATGCACAAATTTATAATACAAAACATAAATTTCATATAAATCAAGCTATGATGATCCCCGACCCTTCATAATTATCTGTGCTGCATATCTGGCATATAACCCTAGCACATGAGCATCTGTAATTATGATCTGCCATTCTATTATCAAACTCTCCATAAAATGCATGACGTAGATGGCACAATCAGGCCTACAAACAGTCAATAAAATAAATTGATAAAACAAACTGATATATTGAATTAATTGGCATGGATGTATCTTAATACAAATGATTATAATAATTATCGGTACTCTGCTGTGGACAATCAATAAAATGAAGTGGCCAACTACCCATATCAATAGAATAGATTACTTGTACCATCTCAATCAACCAAGTCACCTGCAACCATTGAAAATCAAACACATTGTTATCAATATATAGGTATACAAGGGTATACAAACATATTCTAAATATGATCATTACTCACAAATCGTCTAGCAACCGTCCTGTACTTTGCACCACTCACAGATATATAATGTCTAAAATATGTGCTCTATATATCCACGATCAGTAAGTGCCAATGTGATGAGGAGCATATGGGCACGAATATTTGCTTGACTTTAGTCAATGAACGAGGCATGAAGTCTCACACGGTCCTATCAGGAACCTTCCATGTGCCCAACAACATACTCTAGAAAAAGCAAAATATTGAAACATATATTAAACTAGACAAAGCTATACCAATATATGATATTGCTTGAAGAATATAAAATAATTACCATAAAAAAAGGTCATAACATAAAGATAGACTGCAAGTTAATTGAAAGATCAGCTAATGAACGTTGTTGCAAGAGGGACCAAAAAATATCTATAACCTACATAGTCCATTATAAAAAATAAAAATTATAAAAAATAAAACTTAATATATTTGATTTATCCAATTTAGTGCATAATACTACTTACATCATCGTTAATTAAATTTTCAGATAGGATATCATGAACCTACAGTCGGTTGATGATGCTGATGCCATCAGTCCAAACAATGATCTGTATGATAAAATTAATATTAAAATCAAAGACAAACTAAGTTTGATAGATATTAAAATTTTTATACATAATAGGATGACATACTGATCAATATTTTGTTCTAAAAAATCAAAGACTTGTTGACGCTCTCCATCATCCAAAAGGTGTAATCCAGGAAAGTCACGACTAGTTTCAAAAAATCTTTGCATGTTGAATGAGTCCTTTAGATGTAAATATAGTATAAATATTCTACTAAATCATAACTATACTTACCACTTCATCATCCTTACCACGACGACGATGGTAAGGACAACAGACTAATTTTTTTTTTGGGCTTTTTTATGAGATCCAAAGTACTTGAAGGTAGGAAGATGAAAGGACTGCATAGAAAATGGGAGCCCCGAACTGTCCACTGCGTAACCCATCTTTTGGCACACTGTGGATCGGCATGCTGTACAGTTGGGCTATCCGCAATCACAAACTCAATAGGCGATTCATTTGCCATTGCCTGATGACTGCTCCCTCCATCTCTATCTCATGACTACTCCCTTTCATATTCTTTCTTCCTTCTTTGCTTTTTAATGTAACATGCAGCTAAAAAATTAACTTATCTTTTTTCACAATGATCCTCTAGAACTCCATTTTTTTGGGATCATCTCGAGCCCTCTCCCTCTTGACCTCCATGTAAATACTCCGATATTTATGCACTAGCAACATCTAAAATTAAATATTATTAATAATTAAATATATTAATAATAAATTTTAAAAAATTATTATAATGTGGCTAATATCGTGGCAGTGTTTCATGTGCTGCATGGTGTAGTTCTCTTATTTAGTCTACCTTCAGCTCTATCTCCATGATAGGTGGTGGAAGACCCTACTTTAAGCAATACCTCATCTGCTGATGATGCTTATAATGAATCTCGAATCTAAAAATAAAAATAAAAATAAAATAGTTAGATTCTTAATCTTATCAAATAAAATAATTAATATCAAGCATTAAAATAATAATACATCTTCTTCTTTTAGACCCTTTAAGACCTCTCCTAGGTGCGCCCGTTTTCTAAACTGGGGTTTCTCCCAATTTAGAATTCCAGGACACCGACCAAAAATAGATGGTTTGACTATCCTCGTTCTTTCAAAAAGCCAAATCTAAAAAAAATATAATCATGATTAACTTAATCATATACAAATTGAAATAGAATGTATCTATTAAATAAATATATTAATATATTTTTCTTACCATCAAAATAGTAACACAACCATTAAGATATCCGGTGCTCTGCTTTGCACCTTCCTCCCTTCTTTTTACCTTTTCTGCAGCCATCAGAATGAAATGCATGGACTGCTCTAGCCCATGCAAAGCGGCCAATCTCCTCTAAAGGATCGATAATGGAGATGGTGCAATGCTGAGGTTTGATAATGAAAATAAAAATATACCTAGAAGATATGCAACAAGCAACTGCACCATGGATCGAATGGTACTGGAAGATAAATTAGACAACAATATCTTAACTCTATCTTTCAATGCATCCCTTCTAACTATCCTCTCTGCAAAATGTATAGTCCTAATCATACTTTGTGGAGCCTTCTTCATATCAATGGCTATCCCATTCAGGGGTAGCCCCAAAATAAGGGCAACATCCTCAGCATGGAAGATCAATGTCTGCCCTTCCAAACAGAATCCTTTGCTACTTTGGTCCCAGCAATAAAGAAGTTGGTCTACAATCGCCCGCTGTTGTATGATAATTGGGATGTCGAGCATATAGTAGAAGGGCGTCTGCTGTATCAATATAATATGGGCATCCATCAATCATTCTTAGATATCCTTGATGAAGTCCACATATCTTCTAAGATAGCATCTGCAGTTGATCAATCGAGAAAGAGTGACTGCTTGTCGTTTAGAGCATCAAATAATAATTAAAATCGATTAACTAATTAATTAAAATAGTGGTGAGTTAGATGTCGATTTTTTCGAGGATTGAAGGCTAAGTTACGTTCAATATAATTAAAAATATATTTTTTTAATTTAATTTTAAAGCAAAAATTTAAATCAAGTAGATTAAAGAGAGCAAACTAAGAGTTTAGTAAACTAAAACTAAAATAAAAAGAAAGCAAACACTTAATTAATTAGAATTTTTGAATTAATTAAAGGTATTCTAAAACTTTGAATTCATCTTCTAGCAAGATTGTGGTAATTTCTTTTAATGTAAGGGTTTAATATTTTTATGAATTTAGTTATGATTATAATCTATTTTTTTTTAGGCATGAATCGTATCTCCTGATCATGATCCATCTTAATAGAATCATAAATTATTCAATACTTTAATTCTTAAAAATTGGTAATATGGCTTTTTACTGATTTTCTCTAATATAAACTATTAAATCAAGCACAGATTGTATCTTTCGATCACAATCCATCTCCATAAACATAGCTTATTTAAATATCAATCAATAAAAACTATGTTAAAATCTCATGCATGAAGGATAGAATTTAGGATTGGACAGGAGAATAATTTATTTATTGCATAAAAAAGTATAAAAAATAAAGAAAAAAATTACAATCCATACTAGAAGACTTCATCTACATCCTAAAATCTGATCTTTAGTTGCACATAGTTGATGATCTGCTCTCTGGCATCTTCTAATCTCCCAGAGTAAATAAAAAAGAAAATAAAATAAAAAGAAAGAAGAAAGAGGAAGAGAGGAGAAAAGAAGGGAGAAAGAAAGTGGTTTTGAGGAGGGCTTGGAAGGCCCTGCCGGCTCTTTGTCGGCTTCTGGTGTCAAGGAGGCTTAAATAGATGAAAAACAAGGTTTTTAGAGTCATTTTCGAAGTCAAAATCCAAGACCTGGTCGATTTAAAACGTCACTATTGAATTCTGGCCATCAAGTCTTGATCAAATGGTTCAAAATCAACTCAAAAACTACCGCAAACTTTGCTGGATGTGTTTCTAGCCATTTGATCAAAGTCTGGATTGATTTCACCCATTGGATTGTGCCCAAAGAAGCTTCAGATGCTTAGTTAAAAATCGGATCGCATCTCAACCATTGGATCTTTACCGGCTGCCAGATCTGCCATCCGTCAGTGCAAAAATCTCGATCGTTGGATCAAATCCCATGAATAATAGTCGTCGATCTCATTCTGGTCCTGGGTAGATTGATCGCAAACCCGATTCAACATAGACCACCATGTACGTCATCCAATCAGAGCGTGCCTAGCCCTGACGAAATGTCGAAATTGACCCTGTGAGCCGCGATGAAAATATGGCAGACTTTTTAAGGGTCTACGCTCACCACTTATTATGCACCGACTAGCCACACTTGCTGAGCTGGCCGATCTACGCCTATTTCATGAACCGGCTAGTCGGTCCATCGTGCACCGATCTTATTTTTTTTTTATTTTTTTTTATTTTAATTTCTAGGCTTCATAACTTTTTTTATTTTAGCTCTGATTTGAGTAAAATTTATTACATTGGAACCCATAAATCAAGCTCTTTACATTGACAGACTTTTTTCTATAAAATATAAATAAAAATATTAATTTTTTAAAATAAATATTAAATATAATATTATTTTAATATTTTTATTTAGTATTTTATAATAATTATCACATCCTCCAACTTGAGTTTTACTCATTCTCGAGTAAAAAGAAGAAAAATTAGAAGTATGTATCAACTCGATAGAATATGAAAGTTTCTTCAAATCATTCTAAAGTGAGTTGATACTTAGTTAAAGATTTAAGAAATACATCATCGGATTATTAATTCTATCCCAATATAGTGGTTACGTGAAGAACATAAAATTTAAGAACTTTTCTTTAATCAATTTTTCACCTTTATTCTTTAAATCTTCTTTCTTTAGTATGCACTAGAGTTTTTTTTTTTTTGATAGCTAGTGCAATATTTTAATTCTTTAAGCTTTCTGTCTGATCCTTGTAGTGAGCTTTGGACCAATGACTTTCAAACTAGTTGACTTTAGGGCATTAAGTGTAGAATACCCCTCGAACTTACTGACTCAAGTCACATAGGCTACGGATTAAAACTAACTGTATAGCAAGCTTCTTCATATTGTCCATTTTTTGATGCGAATAACATTACTTAGATAATAGAACTTGGTTACTCGGTGGGAGACCAATGTTTAGAACTTACTCTTTATTTTTTTTAATTATTTTTTATATATTTTTTTTATAATATTTTTTCATTCATATTCATATAAAGTAGATTCTTTATTGAATATAGGCTAGAAGAAGATTTTTAGAATTACTCAAAAATTTATCTATTCTAGATTTGACCATTTATTGGGTTTTCTTAATAATTAAGTTCTTAGTATTTCAAAAATTTTCTAGATCATTAATCAATCATCAATTAAATGCTTAAAAAATTTTAAATTGGCACGAAATCAGGTACATAGGACTAATTAATACTATACTTAAGGACTTTAAAAATTTTAATTTATCCTTCCTCCTAACTTAATTTTTATTATCCTCAATGAAGAAAAAAATAGAGTGTGATAAATGATAATAAAATAATAAGGAAAGAATTCACCTAACTTAATTTGGTTTCGATCTCGATCTGGGTTTATTTATTCTTCATTCAGCATGGATTTGTAGTTCTCTCCCAACTTAGTCCTAAAAAAAAGTAAACTAAAAATTAAAAAAAAAATTAAATGTAAAATCTAAAGCTAGGTTGCCTCCTAATAAGTGCTAAGTTTAACATCTTCAGCCAGACTCTATGAAAAAATTTTATGTATAATTATTTTTAATGCATCCTTCAAGGTTTCAAAAAGATAAGACCAATCAGGAGGCCTGGTCATAATGGCAGAAAAACGTTCATGGTATGCTTTACGATGTTTAGATTTAGCTTTGATCAGTAAAGTGCATGGAGCAAGCATGTTAAACCAGAGTCTAATCTTATCATAATTTTTATAATTATCAGGAAGGAATTATGTTTGTTGGACCAAAATCAGGGATGGTGGTTTAGAAATTTGTTTAATGATAACCTGATTTACCCCACTCCTTTTCTAGGATATGATATGTCTTGACACATTCTTTTCCTGATTAAAATCATGGCACTTATTCCAAATTAATTTTAAATCCACCTTCATACATCGTTTTAATATTGTAGATAAATTTTGGAGGCCATCTTCAAAAGTAGTGTTGAATATAGAAAAATCATTCATAAAATCATTATCCTTCATGTCAGTAATATTCCATCCGATAACTTCTTTATGTACTTTTAGAACATCCATAAGATGGTCTTCTTGGGTAGGTATTACTGATGGGGTGTCAGTAGATTCATCAGAAAGTGGTTTCAATTCTTGATCAATTAGTGGTTCTAACAAGGAGGCTATTGGTGGGCTAGGTAGTAGCTCAAGTTTTTCAATCCAAAATGGGATAGTTTTGGGGTTGGATTTATCTATTTGGTCATTAACTTCTATATTGTACCATTATCATCAAAATCGTCCATCTCATAATGGGCCAAGTAGGGATTTAATGGATCATGAGAAAAAATTATGGGTGAAGCTTTCTCTAATGTATTATTTACTTATGGTTCTTGAAAAGTCTCTATTGATTCAATCATCTCATCAGTTTGTCCATCTCCATTAAAAGGATTGAGTGATTTTAGGATTCTTAGGAATGGATCCATATATAAGTAAAATGATGGATTTGGTATATCCCATGGTTCTTGATTTTTTCTATATTTTTCTTCAATTATATGATCTAAGATGATCTTTTTGGTTTTAGAGGGTTATTCTATAACCATTTCTTTTTCAAGAGTTAAATATAATTGCTCAAGAAAAGCTTCTGAGATATTAAAATTTTTAGCCATGTATGGTCCCTCAAGGTCACTTTCGGACTGACTGGGTAGCTCACTTTTACTAATAGCCATGGCTAATTGATCTAACTCTATTTTCAGACGAGCAATGGCTTGAGACTTTGAATTTATGGCTTGGGAGTTTGAATTTATAAGTTGGTTAATAAGATCATTTTGCAATTTTATTATGGCTTCTAAGGTTTTTTCTATTGAATTAAGCCTTAGGTCATCTACAGTATTCAATGGTTGATTGATAAATTCTAACTCATCTACTGCTTGCTGAATCCTCTCCTCAAAAATTGACTCATTATTATTTGGAGAAGATTGATATTGTAGATAGGGCATATCATAATAAGATGCATCCATGAATATAGGTCCTTGTGGCACTGGGGTAATCACTGATTGTGATTGCCACGAAAAATCTGGTTGAGCCCCCCAGTTTAGATTGCAAGTGTTAAAGTATGAATTATTTCCTGGTCTATAGGCTATATGGGTTTGATTGTGATAATCTTGCTCATACATATACTTAGGAAATCGGTTTGGACATCTTCTTGCAAAGTGAGTGGGGCTCGAATATATTGCACAAACTTGTTGTGCAGGAAAAAGAGATTGATAGGAAGAGTTATCATTGGCTATTAGATGATCTAATTTATGGGATAACTCATCTACTCTACTCTCAAGATCCATCTTAAATTGTTATTTATTCAAATATATATATAATAAAGGGCTTTAAGGCAATCTTCTTCTAATTATTATTTTATTTTATTTATTTTATTTTAAAGAAAGAAGATGAGAGAAAAGCAAGAAGAGGGTTCTAAAGATGAGAGCCTAAAGGATCCTAGATCTAAGGATGATAGAAAAGAGTGCTTTAATTAGGATTTACGTTGTAATAGCAAACAAAGTAGGCAAGCATGGACTCTCTATCCTAGGATTTACCTAGATCTAGACAACTCCTAATTATTCCAAGATCACCTTCGAGCACTCCAAGCTCAAGACTGACTAACTGACTCAGCCAGATAAGTATAAGATTTGGGAGGTTCCCTACTTATTGCTTTTCTTAGACACCAACTGAGTTGGCCATGTCAGACAATGGAACCAACTGAAAATCATAATCTTTGAATCACTTGCCTTAGACATCGAATAATTAATCAATCCGAACCTGATCCAACTCTAGAATTTTTTTGTCCTAATGAGCTCGAATAACCTAGGGCCAACGTCTAATTGATTTTAAATTAAATGGCTTGGGTTAATGCAAAATGAAGGGTGATGGTTTGTGGGCTAAGGAAGGGTGATCAAATCCCCATCTTATCTTATTTAATGCATTGTGCCCTTAAAGTATATTATGAATATGTAATGCAAACAAAATAAGATATCTAAATATGTTAAAAATTAATTTTATGTTATGTTTTTAGTTTCACTAAATTAATTAAGTGTTATGAGATGTCGGTAATTTTTTTTTTAGGATTTATGGTTTTATCTTTTCATAAGTATATTTTAAGTTTTTGATTTATTTGATTTTGCAAGAAAAAATAAATTCAAGTGATTAAGTCTGAAAAGGAGTAGAAATCTAACCTACAGAAAGTAAGAAAGCAATTATGAAAGAGAGTAATTAACTAAATAAATTTAAAGACCAATAAATAAAATTAAAGAGCAATAAAAAGATTTTTTTATTTTTTAAATTAATGAATTAATTTTTAATTAATTGAAGCAACCGTGCTATAATTCTCTGGCAACGATGCCAAAAATTTGACTACTTGTCATTTAGATAAACAAATAATAATTAAAATCGATCAGCTAATTAACTAGAATAGTGATGAGTCGGATGTCGATTTTTTCGGAGATTGAAGACTAAGTTACGTTCAATATAATTAAAAATATTTTTTTAATTTAATTTTAAAGCAAAAAATTTAAATCAAGTAGATTAAAGAGAGCAAACTACTACTACAAAAATGGCCTATGGTAGCGATTTTTGAATTCACTGCCATAGCTTCTATGATAGCAATTTTCGTTAACCGCTGCTATAGGTCTGATATATAGCAGCGGTTACAGAAAACCGCTGCCGTAGGTATAGCAATAGTTACAGAAAATCACTACCATAGGTTGGACCTATAGCAGCAATTATAGAAAACCACTACCATAGGTCGATCTATAATAGTGGTTCATTGTAACCACTACCATAAGTCAGACCTATAGCAGCGGTTAGTAGGAATCGCTGTTATAATATGATTTATGACGATGGTTAATTATAACCACTGTCATATATATATATATTTTAAATATTATATAATTTAAAAATTTAATGTCCATCTTCATCGTTTATTATCTAATAATTATCATTAGAGTGTCATCGCAAAAGGTCGCCTCGATCCGATGGCCTTAGCTTCATCGATCAGAAAAATTTGATTTTGACGACCACGAATGATGATGCGATGATCTGATAGATGGAGACCTCTAATGGATCCAAAAACTTGCAATAATGATTTTGGTGATGTTTGTAGCATACTATCAAAGTTTCACTTCAATCGAATATCGTTATCTTGGTCAATTTAGTATAGATTAATTTCGATCGTTAAATGATAAACGAGTGATCAAAGGACCAAATGGTGTTCGATTATGAGATAATTTTTTTATAAATAATCTTAGCTACTACTTTAAGCATTTTTTATGGTGGTTATTATAAAATTCAACTTATGAGATGAAGAACAATCTAAAACTATACGTCTCTTGATAACTATTCTAAAACTTCACTGGTTGTTATACTCGTGCTTTTACAATATCTGCTTAATATGAATAGTTTATATGAAAATGATTTAAATTTTACTATTATTACTGTATAAAATATTTAAAATTATAATAAAAATTATTTAACTAAAAAATTATCTCATAATCAAATGCCGTTTAACCCTTTGATCGCTTATTTCTAATTTAACGGTCGAAATCATTTCATACTAAATTGACCATGATAACGATATCCAATTGAAGTAAAACTTTGATAGTATGCTACAAACATCATCGAGATCATTATGGTAGATTTTTAAATCCATCGAAGGTCTCCATCTATCAGATCATTGCATCGTCATTCGTAATCATTGAAATTAATTTTTTTTTATCAATGAAGCTAGAGCCATCGGATCGAGGTGACCTTTTATGATAATACTCTAATGATAATTATTTAGATAATAAATGATAAAGATGGATATTAAATTTTAAAATTATATAATATTTTAAAAAAAATAAAAAAATCATTTTCAATCTATGGCAGCGGTTATCAAAAATTGCTACCATAGATCTACGGCAGGGGTTATCGAACTACTATCGTAGATCTATGATAGTGATTTTAGATAACTGCTGCCGTAGATCTATGGCAGCGATTCGATAACCGCTGTCGTAGATCTATGATAGTGGTTATCGAACCGCTGCCGTAGGTTAGATTAAAAATCTTCAAAATTTTTTTTTCTTCCACTCTTCCTCGGCCTTCTATGAAACTTTCCCTCCGACGAACCCCCATCCATCCTTGATCCTCTGCTGTCCTCCCATGAAATCCCCCCTACACTCTATCCTCCTCCGACCTCGGTGCGAAACCAAACCCCCTTCCAGCGACCCCCCTCCACCCTCCTTCAGCCCCCGCGAAATCCCACTCCCCACCACCACCACCATTCTGACCCTCCTTCGGCCAAGTGCGAAGCCTCCTTCGACCTCCTTGTCACTATGCCCCCTCCCCCTGGCCCCCATCCCCGGCCGCTCTCTCTCTCTCTCTTTCTCTTTTTTTCTCTTCTCTATCTCACTATCTTGCTTTTATTTCGTAGGTTACCTCTAGTGTCGTCGTCCTCCTCTAGCATCATCGTCGACGACCCTCGGAGCTTTCGGTGCGACCCGCTCTCTATAGCCGTAGGTATAATTTTTTTTTAATTTTATAGTATTATTTATTAATCATATATATTTATAATAATTTATAAAATATTTATAATAAATATTATAAATATTTATTATAAATATTATAATATATATATTATGCCATAGTTTTTGGGATCGTGCCATGTCGGTCGGCTGTGGACTAGATCTATCAATGGATTGGGTTCGGATCGAAATCTGGATATTCAGATTCAGATCCAATTTTAATTACTGATATCGGATCCAAATCCGAATATCCGATGGATCTGTACTTGAGAGAGGAAGGGAGGGATCCGACCTCGCCGACCATCATTGGGAGGGAGGGGGTCCGGCCTCGCCACCATCATTAGGAGGGAGGGGGGTGAGGGAGATCGAGAGAGGGAGAGTGGGAGATCGAGAGAGCGAGAGAGGGAGGGAGGGGGTCCGGCCTTATCCCTCTGGCTCCATCATTGGAATGTTGCGCCAGAGGTGAATTATCTATTATCTGCTTTCCAAAACTTTTATTTATATCAATGCAGCCTAATGAAATTTATAGAAATAAACTAATAACCGACATCTAACAATGCCTTCTTATTCACTGCGATAGTCAGCATCTTGGTTCATTTCCAAATTATTATCGATATTTATTTCTTGGGAACTATCTTTTTCTATATAAAATGAGGTAGGCATGTTTACATATCATTGGCATATTAAGCTGCTTAAAATCATCATTTATGTCTTAATTCTTAATTGGCTGACCTGCCAAAGCTTGAATACCAAATTTGACTTTGTCTCGATTCATTTCTATTTGCGTTTGAGTCTACTTTTGAAAATTATTTATTTTTTCCTTTTTGTGCCTGTCTTATCGGACACATTTAACATAACTTTTAGGGACTCTCATTAGACTTATGATATTTCAAGTTGCTGTGACCCAATGAAATCCATCATATGTTTTAATTTTAAATTAAGTTTTTATGTCGATGCATGTTGTATTATTTCTCATTTCTATTTCAGTTCTTGCTAATTCAAATTTTACTTCTTCAAATGGTTTTATGCATTATATTGCAAGTGATCGGGCATCTTTTAAATTATCCTTTTTAAGATGATGGATCAACTAATTTCTAAAGAATCTATTTGAGGTCTTTCAAAATGTTCTATGAGGTGGCATACTGTGCAGTCTTTAGAGATTAGCTGGATTATGGTTCTCATTAATTCTCTTCAAAAAAGCTTAGATGAACAGACATCTTTTAAATTATAGATGAATAGAGAATTTCCTTTGGAACTGTTAATTGATTATATCTCTTTGTGTATTCCCAAAAAATGAGGACAGGAGTTTGTTGTACAACTTAATTTTTTTGGTCAATATTCAAGTTGCTCTTTGTCATCTTTTCTTTTGCTCTCGTTACCATTTCAATGTTCTACCATGCTTGTAGAATAAAAGAAGTGAATGTATTTTATTATATTTATTTTTATTCTTTATGTGTGATGTTCTTACAAGTCTTTTATTCTTGATGAACAAGCTATAATTGGCATTGATTTTCTTTCTAAGACTATGTACCTTAAAGATCGAACCATCAGACTGCAACTTTGGTATGGCCATGGCTTCATTGCATATTATGCCTATCTAATAAAATGTTACTACCTTCACCTAAAAAAAAAACAAGAAGAAGAAGCATAATGTCATTACTCTAGTCATGCATACAGTTCAACTGTTTGCTACATAGAACATCAACATTTTTTTGGCAAACTTTTTACTATTTATGTTCTTGTTAGTTCATTAGGGGCTTCATTCACTATAGTAATAATGGTTAGGACTATCACGGACTTCGAGGATATATTGGCCCGCATTTCAGCTTCAGCTTTAGCTTCGGCTCCAGCTCCGACTTTCGATGACGACGACGATGATGTAGATTTAGAAGACTTTTGATATATTTTATTTTTTAAAAAATATTATAATAATTTTATTTGATAATAAAATTTTAGCATTTTAGAATAATTTTTATGTTTATTATATTTTCTTATGTTATATATCTATATTTATCAGCTTGAAAAATTGACTAAATAAATGCTATTATCTCTGATAAGGGAAATTATTAAAGCATTTCTAGTATATTTAAATATAATTTATTATTATAATTAACTAATATATACCATAGATATTATTATCTATTATCTTATATTAGAATAAATATTATTATAATCATTAATTAATATATAAGTTTATTCGTGTTAATTATTTAAAGAGTTACGACACAGATAATTTTATAATCTCTTACAGTGCTGGATCTAGAGCGATCCGTGCCATCGTCTGTCATGGAGATCTACGTGGTTGCTAAAGGTAGTGCCGAGAGCGCGACGTGAGCAGTGAGATATGGACTGGATAGCAGGTTAGGAAATCACTGGGTGCTATAGAGCTGATGGACTAAATTGGCAGTGATTATTGGTGAAGCCGCATATGTCTATACGAATTAATCTATGGTAGTGTTACATAACCGCTGCTATACTCGGAGTCGATCTCTGAATTACAGCAGATTCTTAATACCGCACTATCACTATTAGCGTATTAGTGCTGTCATAAGTCTATCGGCTACTAGATCAGGTTCATCACCGAACCAATGACACAATATAGAGCAATACGATTTGATGATGAGCAGTTACAGACGAGTATATGAATATAGATGCTGTCATAGAGCCTTAATTGAGATTCGAACTGAGGTTTATTTTGGGCCTAACAGTAAGGCAAGAGGGATCTACGAGAGCGCGTATGCTGTCATGCGTAGTCACTTTAAGTTTATATACAGAGTTTATATATGCGTTTAGGTCATCTAACTGGGTGCAATTTTCATTTTTTTTCGCAAGGTACTGTTTATTGGTAATCAGACATTTAATATTATTGTTCTTCTATCATGCAGCCATATCTTACCTTCCGGAGAGTGCTCTGTATCATTCTTCTTCAGTCATTCCTCATTGCTTCTTCTCACGAATTTCTAGTTCTTGATCCATATTATAAACTTTCCTCATTGGAGTGAGGATTATGTCCATCCACGAGGTTAAGTTAGATACGTGAGCTCTATGACGCACTTTCATAGGTGAGAACCTGGTCAACAGCTATCTAGATAATTCAATAGCTTATCTATCACGACAGATATATTTTATAAGTTTATTAGCATTTATATGAGTATAGATTTATAGCATAGACTATCCTTTTTAACCTATACTAACGATCATGTGGCAAAGGAGTTGCAAGAATATATATCAAATTCTGGCAAATACACTTGTGCCAATGCTTGAGACAGGCGAGAAAGACTTATTCTTCAGCTCACAGTATCAACTTAAAGTCTTGTGATTTTGCATTATCAAGATTCAATTGATGTTCTCTGCACCGCACACTGTCCCATTTATTTCATCACCATTTGATTTACTTAGAAGATCCTAATAAGTGACGTTGATTAATGTGGATGCGCAAGCAAATTTTGTTTCACCAAACAATCTCTTAGCAATTTCTATTCATCTATATTAGAATGGGTTGAGTCGCAACATTTTCGATGGCTAGTCATTAATATTCTTCACCTATTGATGCTTGGAGGTTTTAATCAGAGATCATAATTGAGTGCCACGACATAAGTCAAATACATTCGGACGTTATTAGTTCTTATTCATCAGATTTCAGTATGTACCGACTTCCTCTCAGAGTACTAGCTATCACTCATAATGTTAGCTGTGGATAGAGATGCGCATTCTAGTTGGGTAATGTTGTGGTAGTATCCTATATTATATAACGTATATGATTCGACTTTTCTAGAACTACTAATAATTTTAATTATTGAAGTTAAAGTCATTATCCTTGAGAGTGTGGTCTCAGCACAGATTCCTATGAGGTGGCAATATAGGATATTGAGATGCGCATCAAGAGACATTGGGTTGGTATCGGCAGATAGATTTTTTTAATTAGAGAGTTTCTCGCACAAAGTTTTAGCTAGATTAAGCATGTATATGAATAAAGATATGTATTTTATCAATTTATCTTAAATTTTGTATCTTCATTAAAATAACTTTATTAGTCTTCTAATCACACTTTATATCTTTTTGAGAGATTCTCTTACACGGCTTTCATCGGGATCAGGAAGATCTATGCACAATCATAATCGATATGTTCGCTGAGTAGCGAATTTAATTTTTCTTAGGTTTGGAATGGGTGGTTCAGTGATCCCACCGTAACATGCAAGCTCACAAACCTATGCGATAGAATAGATTATATTATTATTCATGTAGACTTACATAGATAAGACGAGTTGAAGGATCAGACTACTTATCGTAACATGACATAATTGTGGTTAATTTTATGGTACAGCTATTAGCGGTGTGATTTCTTTATATACATGAATTAAGGAATACCATTCACCCATCATCAAAATATAATTGATTCCATTTTTTCTTAATTATTATTGATCAGAATTTCACTATTTACTAATGTATGATATTTGAAATTACCTAATTAAGATCCTACATGCATGATTCCGATTAAATTAATACCATAGCACACAAATCCTATAACATACACACCAACTATATATTAAATCCTGCTCTATGGACTATAAAGATTATGGTTGCATAGCATTCGTGCGTTGCTACACATGACCAGCGATAAAGACCAGCTCGATGAGACAAGGGAGTTCGACAGCGCGCACTCGGAATAAGGAGCCACGCATTATCGCTTAGAGCGGAAGAGTGGAGACGACTACAAGTTGAACTAGCTATGAAATTATTATATCCTTCTATTAGAGAAGAATATACAATATTAGGTACTCTTAGACTTAGTATCTCATCACAACGGTCGGTAGTATACAAGATCGTAAGAGAAAGAGCACATAAGATAGAAAGGCTACGACACTGTGTAGCGCACTGTGCAGAGATGCAAAGACCATACGAGGGTAGTATCAGGCAGGAATCGGAAGTGCAGGTAAAAAGTGAGGGATACGGTGGTGAAGAAGAGTAGTGATCCATTAACGAGGGAGGCTCGATAATTGCCGGAAAACCTGCACATTTCGGAATCGAGTAACGCTATGTTAGGTAAAGGACAGTACCTCATTGCGTGGATGCGTGATCTTGGAGCAGTAGAACGTATTATCTTAAGACAGCACTAATAGTAGCGGAGATCCAGAACGAATGGCAGATTCTGAGCAGCGTGGAGGCAGATCTCAGTGCGTTCTTGAACGCGATGCAGCTAAATCTAAATGCTAATGGTGGATTGATCATGATAGTGGGCGGTGTGGAGTGACCGACTCTTTGACCCAGACTTACAACTATTGGATTGGTCAATTTAAGCACTCTTGATCCCACCTAACCAACTCTTGATTCGGTTTGATCAACCGCTAGACCTAATTAAGCTATCCAAGTCCGAATTCAATTTTATGAAAATA